>CAUYQG010272927.1:0-14582 GCA_963574415.1 Tarsius wallacei
AAAAAAAAAAAAAGGTTTAGGTGGTTAATTTTACTTTAGGTGCACTTTACCACAAATGAAAAAACCCAGAAGACAGCTCTAAGACCACTGAAAGATGAGCTCTTGTGGTGGAGACCATTGCCCAGTACACTTGGGGGACCCCTGCTCTTGGGAGCACAAGATTCATGGGTTCACCTGGCTCAGGTGTCCAGTCTCAGCAACCTGTCTTTCTTGCTATACAGGTGGGACCCCTGGTCAGCAACCACCAGGACACTTGGGGAGAAGAGCTCCTGGCCTGCAGGCTCAGTGTGGGCCTTGCACACCCCCTTTTGTGTTTGTTTGGGCTTTACTTTTCCAAACTGTGATACTTGTAACTTCATTACAAAACCTAACTTTCCTCAGACCAATATGTCTACTTACCATAAAATAAAGTGTACAACAAGGCCACTTTCCTGTTTCCTTGAAGTTTGTATCTGTCTATTTTGGGGTTGCTTTGCTCTATAATGTTCAGAGCACTTCCTGCTTTTGAACATCATATCTAAATATATGTGTATGATTCTACTTAAGGGAGCTTTCATAATGTTATTTCCTTAAAGAAGCCCAAAGTGCCTACTAAAAATCGATATCTCCCACACAACGACATGGTGGAATGGGAAACACTAGGGTTCTTCCAGTTTATGAAGAAAAGGGGAGATCTCAGGCTTCAAGATGACACAGCGAGGAGTGGAAAATAACAAAAGACCTGTGCCATCTTTAACTACAATACTCCACCTCAGTTTCCGAGTAGACTACAAGTTGTTTCTCAGCCTAGACCAGGATATTGCCATGAGTGGTTAAAACTTTAATGGAATGCCCTGGTAAAGACATACTTCATCAAACTCAGATTAGATGCTCTCCCTGGATCTGTGATGAGCACAGAAACTAAGTTTCTGGCTCACAGAGAGCCTCAATTCCAAGTTTATATATAAAGTGCATAGTCTGAATAAGTAAACATAAAAACTTATACGCAACAAATACGGTATTTTTACTTAGTGCAAAAGAAGCACTAACTGCCCTTCCTTTTGGGGAATTTCACATGCATTCTTGGTCAACAGTAGCCCCAGTAGCAGAGATAGCGTAAATATTCTGTTAATGAAAAGCAACATTATAAAATGCCCTAAAAGTTCTGGGCTTCTTTTGTGCGCTCTAAACTATTAGGGAATTCAATTTGTTATCTGGAGATTAAAAAAAAAAAAAATCATACTCTGAAAAAATAGGATTTGGCTTTTTCTTTTATGCTTCTTCCTGGCATTAAAATGCTCCCAGGGGAATTCTTTTCATTGCTCAATTATGGTTTCTATGGGATTAGTGGGAAATCTCTGGGTGGCAGAGAAACCCATGCTATCCACCCCCCAGCCAGGGTCAGCGCTCTGGGTCCTCGCTGGAGTTGACCACCAGAGGGCAGTGTTGTCATTCCCCAGTCGCGCCATCCAGCCCTCTGGGGCTCCCAAGCGGTTTCCCGCATCCAGCTCTTACGATACACTCCATTATTATTTTTGATTTATAAAGCGCCGTTCCTCAGAAGATCCCCTACCCCCCAGCCGTTCAGAGAAAGCTCGCAGAAGCATTCTCGATCAAGGAGAGGTGGGCTGATGGAGGCGCACAGGTGGACATCTGGAAAGACACCGGCCGGCGGCAGCACCGGGGGCACAGGCAGGGGCCGGGGAGCCGAGGGGTCCGCGCGGCGCGACACGTGTCCGCAGGAGCAGGGACGTCCGCTCCTCCCCGCGGGGCGCAGGCCCGGACGTGTTCCCACAAAAGACGGGAAAGACGCTTGGACGTTAGCGATCAGAACGTTCCCTCCCAGCCAGGACCGCCTGGCCGGGCTCAGCTTGTCCCACGCCAGCACCGCGCGGGGCTGCGGGAGCAGAAAGCGCCCGCCGGTTCCTGGAAGCCGTCCGTGCGCGTGAGCCCACTGAGCCCGGCCGGGAGGACTGGAGATCGCCAGGTCCTGGGAGCCTCGGATCAGGGCGGAGGTTACAAATGGAACCTTTTTAAGGACAGCTGAAAGAGATTATGAAGACAGTGTGCGGGGACATCGGGGAGGGCCAAGTCACTCACGGGGCAGCGCAGAGGGGAGTGTGCTGATGGGATAATAACACAAATAAAGAAGCTTGATAAAAAAAAACCCGACGGCTTCGGGAGTCAAAGGGAAAACACCGGACAATGAGAGTTGGCAGGTTCCTGGGACACAAACCAGGAAAAACAGGGCCACACTGGAGCTGCCGCCCCCCCCCGCACCCCCCCACTGGTTCCCCCACCCCCCCGCCGCCCGCCGGCCCCCAGAACAGATGACTTGCTCCAAGCTCAGCACACAGGCTGCCATGGTGCCTGTTTATTTTCAGAAATTCCCACAGTCTAGAAAAGTAGGTGTAATCGTCACCATTTTGCACATGAAATCAAAGGCTAGATATCTGTTCAGGTTCCTGGCAGCATGACATGAAGATCTGAGCTCGGAAGGAGATTCCCCCCACCCCACACACACACCCCAAGTCCCTTTACTGGCTGTGCTGGCTTCCTGAGTAGGGCGGGAGGGACAGTGGCCAGGAAGGAGCCTCAGAGGAGGTTCACCTTCACCCCACCATCTCGCCGCCAAGGGGAGGCCAGGCGGCCAGAGCTGGGGCCATCTGCTTGCCCTTGCTGTCCCAGCTGCTTGAGCCGTGGCCTGGCCCCGAGGATCTCCGTCTGTCTCCTCCTTTCCTTTGTGGTTGCTCCTCTGTCCCAAGGAGCCTCAGCCCAGAGGGGCAGGGAGGAGACCTTGTGGGGACAAGCCTTGGAGAAGACCAAGAGCCATCGCCTCCCAGGGCCCTGAAAGCTGCACCCTGAGGCAGAGAAAGGGGCAGATTCTGAATATGAAAAAATGCTTCCCTCAATGAAAGGAACCCTGCTGAGACATCGTGGCTGTGGGCCAAGTACCCTGCAGTGCCTTATTCTTTTATCTTATTATTATTTATTTAAACAAGACGGCATTCTGCTTTAGATAGGAAATTTCTCTCTGCTACAAAATTGCAAGCCCTGGGAAAAATCCCCAAGAGTGGCTGATGCCACGGTATAACGACAGTGTGCTCGCGGTGGGGGGAACGGCACACAGAGGTGGGGGGGAGAGCTTGAGGCCCCAGGAAGGCAGAGCCAGGTGCTGGCGGTGGAGAGGGGGTGAGGAGGGCTTTGCCAGGAAGGGGTGGGGGGCCTGACGGTGCTCGCCAGCCCTCCTGGGAAATTAAACTAAGCCTGGAACAGACAGGAAAGCTGGTGGGGGACTCGTCTCCAGTCAACCTGTCAGCTTTTGGAAAAAGATGGATCAGAAGGAGTGGGAGGCGGGGAGATACACAGGAGAGAATCGAGAACAGGGAGAAGACACGGCGGGCAGCGGCGGGCGCCTGTGCGGCTGGGCCGGCTCTGCTCGGGCCTGGCCTTGCTGTGTGACGGCTCGCCCAGCCTCATGTCATCCCTCAACAATGAGGGCCTGGCAAGGGAGGACACGCCGGCCTATTTTTGTCTCATGCATTTGTGGAATCTGTTCAAAAGCTCTGAGATGCCAGGTTCTAATGGGGGGTGGGGGGAGGGTTGAGTCACCGCCACCTGGCGGGCTTGAGTGGGTGGGAGGCCAGGACTGGGGCCGCTTGCATGGGCGGGGGGCTGCACAGTTGCTGTTGATTGCCACGGCTTCTCGGGGCTGGATCTGTTTTGGCTGTGACCCTAGACCCAGAATGGGTGGATCCTGACATCATCCTGGAGTGCCAGCAGGCTCCCGGCCACCCTCTCTCCTGCTGCCTGTCGCATCTCAGAGGCATTGAAAGGGGGGGCCCAAAGGTTCCCAGCGTCCTCTCATTTTCCTGGGGTAGACTGTGATGAGGGATGGTCATTTCCTGACAAGTTGTTCTGGAGTGTTAAAAAAAATGTTTACTACATTCTGAGCCCTGCTCTAGATGTTTGGCATATAACCTAAGTCATTCACTTTCAGGTTCAATAATCCTAGGAGGTAGATACTATTATTCCCATTCTACAGAAACTGAGACTTTTCGTAATTATGTGACTGCTTAAGGTTACAGCCGTGATGGTAGAATTAGGATTTGAAATTAGATCTCTGACTCAAAAATCCTAAGTATTTCTTTCTTATTTCCACTTTTTTCTTATAAGTAGTTTAATGACTATACTTTCAGGGATCATCTCTATAATCCACTAAAAGTAATTTATTTCATTACTTTTGTAAAATAAAGTATGAAAATCACCCCAAATGCCATCATCCAGGGATACCCAGGAACATTTAAATGAAAAGTCTTCAAGACATCTCTCTCCCGCATTAACTGTAAGACAAACTTGTCTATACCCAGGCTATCTGTACTTAAAAAATCAGTGACAATTCATTTAATTAAGTTGAAACAGGTGGGTTTTTGGTCTTCAGATTTGCCTAACTGGGTCAGCCTTGGGTTTCTGTAATGAAAGCACCTTCTGGCCTGCAGTGCTGTCCTCTCCCACATTCTCCTGGTGTCTGCTCCTCCACCTCAGTCAGGTAAGGCCTTGGTCTTATTTCTGTGCCTCCATGGGAGGCCTTGCTAGGTCTTCCAAAGAGGGGCTCTGAATTCTCTGGATGTCCATTTGAACAGCTGCCAAGTTGGGGACTATTACACCTTCTGCCTATAGGGGGCAGGATTCTGTGGCAGGTGCTGTGGTAGTCCACCTTCCTGTTCCTTGATCTGTGGGGCTAGAGACATTTGCCAATTTCCTTCCAGTCAGTGTAACTATAATAAGAGCTGCCACTCAGTCTGGGTTCAGGACTAGCCAGATTCTCTGTTGAGGACTTTTCATGCTCCTGACCTTATTAGCCCATTTTCTAAATGAGGAAATGGAGTTCAGTAAGTTCAAGCACACACAGCAGGTAGGGGTCAGGCTTTGAACCCGGGCCTTTTCAGCTTCAGAGTCTGCATTCACATCACTACACCCCACTGCTTTGCTTAGTCACATCGCCACCACATGTGAAATGTTTTGTGTTCAAGGAGTCTATAGAAAGTACCAATTTTGACCAGGGATAATTAAGACTGAGCAAATCTTAATCAGTCATAACAAACAAACACATCCACACCCTGTACTGTGAATGTGGTCTAGTCCCTTATTTTTACAGTGTGCGTAAATAAAAACCCTGTGCCCGTCTGAACACAAAGCTGAGTGGTTTAATCGCATTCGGCATCCAGCTCACCCTGGGAAAGCTACTTTGTTTTATTATTGTGCAAAAAGTGTTCTAATTACAAATGCTTTTCTGAGTCAAAGGAGAGAGGTAAACAGTTTGGCTATAGAATTATCTTTGTGAAATCCCAGTGGGAGAGACTATAAATTGATTTTAATGCACGTTTACTAATGGTTTAATAATCCTAAGGAGAACTGACTGAGCCCTAATAATGAATGGAGAATTTTGACGACAGGATCGGTAGATACTGATGTTCAAGGAGGTCAATGGATTAAATAATGAGTCAGATGCTTCTAGGGGCTTGTATGAATCAGGAAAAACAGGCCACGCTGTAGAAATAAACCCCAAGGTCTCAGGATGGAAAAAGACGCTTACTTCTTGCTCATCAAAGGCCAGGTCAGGCAGCCTATAGGGCAGCCCTCTTCCCCAGGTGAGCAGGAGCCCGTGCCACTCCCAACTTGCAGCTGTGCCATCAGGAACACATGCTTCCCAGATCGCCAAGTGAGGAAGAGAGGACCATATTCTAATGCCAAAGTTGGAGGTCTTATGCCATCCCAGGAAGGACAAGAGTCAGGGGCTGTTGTGCCGATCAGATCACATCATCACAACTTTAAGTAATGTCTTCATGCTCTTTCAAAGATATCAACACATTTTTGGAGAACGGTTCCAGAATTTTGGAAGCAGAATTGAAGTCTGTGTTGCTAAAGACTTGTCATTGGATTTAGGGCCTACTCTAAGCCAGGATGATCTCATCTCCAGTCCTTGACTTAATTACAACTGCAAAGATTCTTTCCAAATATCATCACAGTCACAGGTTATCAGGGGGAGGGCTAATCAACTCACTACAATCACCATCCAGAAGGGACAAATGTTAACTTCTCATCATACGTGCCCCAGATACTTTTCATAGCAAAGTTAACCATTAGCAATACAACTGAATTATTCCTTGTGCCCTTTCCTGGTGTCATTTCTTCCCCACACTCCTTGTCTTTCTCTTGTTCTCTGTCTCCTCAGAGGTCACACGTATGATTCATTTGACGTATATTCTTCTAGTCCATGTTTTTATATTTTTATTACATTTGTTTTTTTCCATAATTAAAGTATAGTATTGGTTATATTTTAAAATTTTACATAAGTGCCAAATTTTTGTATGCCATGTTTAGGACTATTTTATATACTCAATTTTTCAAGAGCTATTCAAGTGGAAAGACAGAAGATTAATGTATTCATTTTAACAAATTATATTCCATCATATGACTATGCTGCGTTTTACTTAGCCGACTCAAATTGAAAATTTCAATTGTCTTCAATTTTTTTTCTTACAAATTGTATGAGTCCAGGGTTCTCTAGAACCAGTAAGATATATACATATTCAATATCTGTGTATACATAGAGAGAAGGGGCGGGTTTTTAAGGAATTGCCTCATGCCATTGTGGGGGCTGGCAAATCCAAAATCTGCAGGTAGGGCTGGCAGGTTGGAGACCCGGGAAGAGCTGCGGTTTGAGATTGAAGGCCATCTCTGCTGGCTGCATTCCCTCTGACTCTGAGGAGGTCAGTCTTTTTCTTAAGGCCTTCAGGTGGATGGATGGGGCTCCCCCACATGAGGGAGGGCAATCTGCTTTACTGAAAGCCTACTGATTTAAATGTTAATCCCATTCAAAACACATCTTCACGGAAGCATCTAGAATAGTGTTTGACCAAATATCTGGGTACCACGGCCTAGCCAGATTAACACATAAAATTAAACATTATATAAAACAATCTTTAAATGACATCTTCATATAAGATTCCTTCCTCTAGAGGTGGGCTTTTCAGATTGAGGGTCGTAAACATGAACAGATCATGAAATAAATGTAGTGGGTCCTGACTGGCATTTTATAGTTTGTCAAATGAAACTGATTCTTTAAATTAAAAGTATGACTGTTTTAGTACACGAATAATATGAGTACACACTCTTTGGGAAAGATTCAGAGCAATATTAAGTGGCAAAGAATAAAAGTTGATCATGTCAGACTTTTAAAATGTGGCTATTTGAAGAGTGAAGGGGCACTCCATTTTCCTAACTTGTGCTTTCCTGATTACGAGGGGCTTTAGTATTTCTTCAATTTTTATTGATTATTTGAGTTTCTTCTGAGGATCACATTCTTTAAAGATTAAGCTGGAGTCAGGTTGACCTGAGACAACTTCTGTCCTTTCCCCTGAGGAACAGATAACAATTACAACAATTTTTGGAGTGCTTGGGTCGTCCTAGCCTTGCAGACTCAACTTCTTAACAGAATCATGTGCATTTTGTGGGCTCAAACCCAATTAAGCAATAGACCCTTAGCTTAAAAAAAAATCAGTTTCCAGGGATTCCTTTCACCCACAAACATCTCATGAACCTTGCAGCGTGTATGTGACCATGCATAGTGACTCGTGCGTCCACCTTCCTCTCCGGCCCCTCTCTGCAGCATTCGTCCCTTCCTCCTCTTGTTCTCTGAATGGCTTACTTTAGCAGTTCAGCACTTCTGACATTTGGGGTCAAATAATTCTTTGTTGTGGGGCTGTCTTGTGCATTGTAGGATGTTTAGCAGCATCGCTGGCCTTACCCACTAGAGGTCTCCAGACATTGCCAAATATCCCCCGGGGGTGTGTGTGGGGGGTGGGGGGGTGGGGGGGGTGAGGGGGTGGGTTGGAACCACCACCAGTTGAGAATCACCGACTTAATTAAATGACCAAAATTAGGAGCTGGTGGCAGATACTCAGAGAAAACACTCATCCATCCAGTAAATACTAAAACCGAAAGGAGAGAAAGTGTATGAAAGCACCAGCTAACTGCCTGATTTAGTCCTTTCTGGTGTCGCCTGCTTTTTGGTTGCTGTAAATGTTTAGGTCTTGGACATATTTAGGAGGAACACTTTCATGAGTGAAATGTTATGGTCATGCCAAATTGAGAGCAAATATAGAAAGGATCTATCTTTTATTTCTATGGTAGGAAATGATAATAAACTAAAGAGGAGTTTGATGAAATTTTCTGTCTCTTTAACTGAATTTTTCTCTTGCTTTCACAGTGAGGATGAGGCAACCAGATGTTCCTATTGCATTTTGCCTCCTGATGTTCAGGGAAGCTTAAGGCAACCAAGATGCACATGGATAAGAGTCTTTCTCTATCCACAGGTCAGATATATGGGCAGTCGCTGCAATCTACATAGTTACAGAGCCTGAAAGAAGTGAAAATGTTTTCTAAAGGACCAAAATGCACATCATGAGGTGCGCTGACAGGATATTTTTGACCCTTACTCGCAGGTGTAGTTTAGTGCAATTCTGACAAATCTAGTCCTTGGCTTTCCCTGTAGTGAGTGGATTAGGAAGGGTGGACATCATAGGCCAGTACATTGAAAGCAGGAAAATGATTGTCTATTCTCTGGTGGGAGAAGACAATGAACAAAAACAACAAAAAAACAAGGGTAATGAGAAAAGATATCTGAAGACTCAAAATCTTAGCAGCCTGAGGTCATCTAATATGTGGGGTAAATAACCATGAACACTTCATTTGTCCCTGTGAGTGATATTACAATATAGCTGAGTACTGGACATTTATAATGATGGCTCTGAGTCATCAAGGCAAGGTTAATGACTTAAAACCAGTTCTTATGGATGATGGTGATGGTTGCTATAAGACAAATGTACTTAATGCCTCTGAACTGGACACTTAAAAATGGTTAGAATGATAAATTTTATGTTTTGTGTATTTTACCACAATAAAAAAAATCAGTTTATCAAAGGGTTGAGAAGTTTGTAATATATTTTGGGGGAAAATGTAAGAAAAATTACTATGATTAAAAATAAAAATGTGCTCCTTAAAGAGTTAAGCAAAAGTTTTCTTGATGATTCACTCACAGACTGTTTCTCCTTTATCAAAGAATCTTGATAAATTAGATGTCACTGGAATTCATTCAAAAAAGCAAACAATTATATTCCAACAGCAATAATTGGATGTCAGGATTTTGGGGGACTGGGTTTTATTTTTAACTCTGACAATGAAATATGGCTACAAATCTTGTGGTTTGATAGTGGAATCTGAAAAACAAAAAAATCACGCATTCTGAGGTTGGGCTCTCTCTGTGGCCTGAGGCCAGCCGGGATCCTTGGCTGAGTGTTGGTGTAGGGCTTCCACATGAGCAGCCAGTCTTGATGGATGGGTACACTTACTGTCCGCATTGATAACCACAAACAGACTCCTGCTGGCAGGCGCTGAACTGCAACCCTCACAGACCTCTGGAATAACTGCTTTTGTTCAGCAACACGACCATTTAGAGTTAATTGTATCCTAATGGCAGGACTTTAAGAGCTCACTCACACAAACCCACACTGTTTGTCATGTTCCCAAGACCACACCAGGTACAGCCTAAGACTCCCTATATGTCAGATGAGAAGATTGGTCATTGCCTGCTTCCTGCTGCCTGGCCCCAAGCAATATATTTTCCTTGATATTTTTGCGTTTCCACATTGAAATGGGAAAAAATCTGTCAGAAGGAGCACATGTTATTGACCAAGAGATGGTGCTGTGTTTGGAAAATTAGTTGATTTGTGCAGATCACCTGCCTTCCTGTTAACTTTTTTAAGGCAAGAAACTCTGAATATTTTGGTGGGGAAGTTTGCATTGGAATTCTTTCCTTTTTTGTTTGTTTTACATAGAATGAACCCTAATATTCTATAAGTGAGTCTAAGCTACATTTTATTTGATGAGAGCAAGTAGAGTCATTCAAAACCTTTCTATCATATGTAAATCTCAAAGTCCATCTCTCAGTCAGGAGAGGAGAGCTGCAAGAATAAGCAGATGCTCTCTGCTCAATGAGTAGATGGAGTTTGGACAAGAGTCTGAAAATGTCAGCCATCAGTCCACTTGGGAGCTCTGGGCAGCCAACTGGGGTGGAATTCTCTGGGGAAAGAAAGGATTTTTCTGAATCATTTCCTTAGGAGGGAACTAACCACACCAATTTTAGTCTCAAACTTTCTAAGTTATTTCTCAAAGTCTTTGGAGGCTATTCAAATCAGTTCCAAAAGTTTTTATAAAGTTGAAATGACTCTGAAATCTCCTGTCCAAGTGTAGAGACACACTGAATGGATAGGGTGTGATGCGGTTTTCTGAAGGCCTGTTTGGATTTCAGGAAGTAGATGAGATAAGTTGAATGGCCTTTTCCTGCTCTGACTCTAAATGAGAAAAAAAATTCTCACCCAAAATGCTTGAAAAAAGTCACTGACATTTCCTAACTTCAAAACAGAAAATCTGAGGGGGAGAAAGGAAAATCACAATCACAGACCCAGGATGTAGCAAAGACACATCCAAATAGTAATGCAAATCATGACGAAACTGGAACAAACACAACTCCTGGGGTTGTGTTTTTGTTTGCTGTTTGTTTTTGCATGGACTTTCCTATAAAAAAGGATGAAACAGACACACACCTGAACAGTCTGAAGGGTTTCCCTTTTCCTCTGTCCTTTGCTTCTTTTCTTTGCAATTCACAAGCAGAAACAGAAAGAATCTTGACAGTGAGGAGTGTGCCATTCTGAAGATTGTTTCAGAGAAGTTCTGTGTTGATAAAACAGATGGTTCAGAGCCGAGATATGATTCTGCTATTTTAAAAAATTGAACACGGTGCCACAAACTTAGACACAGGTCGAATTTCTTGGGGGAAAATCTACCAAAATTGCTTCCTGGGTGGTACCAGGTGTGAGTTTTCACTCTGCAAAAACATGAATGTGCCAAATTCACCTTGTCAAAGGGGTTCAACAACGACAGCCTCTTTGGACCTCCCAGCCCCTCAACCTTACTTCCCAGCCAATCTGGCAGGATCAGAGTGATGCACTTGGCTTTTCTTTCCAGAGCAGTTCTTTTACTCTACCTGGCCTTGCACATAGAAACTTGGAGGATGCCCTAGCCAGGCTCTCCATTCAACAAGCCCCCTCTCGGCCTCTTGAGATGAATGGGCGACCTGTTCTCACTGCACCACTCTTGCAGTGGAAACCCAAGGTCAGGAGACACTACTGGGGGGAACCTGCTAATTTTGAATTGAGTTTTACACATGCCTCAAAGGGGATGAATTGTCCTGCCTCTTGCTTCTTGGCCATGGAAGGACCTGTGTGGGATCAGATCCTATGGAGCCATGGAGTAGGGTGTGAGCTGTGCTGGCCACCATAGTCCCTTTGCTGTCTTTGAAGGAAGGCCCAGGTGGATTCAGGTTCTAAGACTTCGCTTCCAGAATTGTCATTTCTGGAAAAATGACAAAAAGTCCTGTTTTCCCTTTTAATTTGATCCCACATGAGCCAGCCACATGCACAACATGAAAAACATGAAATATTCCATCGCTCAAAAGGAAGTTTGGGAAGGCTGGGATGAGTGCACGCATGACCTGACTTCATTCACAAGTGCCAGTGTCCCTTCACCTCCCCCGGTCACACACACCCTGCCCTCAGTTTTGGCAAATTTAACTCTCCAGGGGCAGCTGGTACAGGAAGCTGAACCTCCCACAGGCTGGGCCCTCGTGGCTGTAGTAGTCCGTGGTCTGACTTTGAAAGTGTGTTAAATTATCTGAGTGTTTGTCTCCCCATCAGTAAAATCCGGGGGGCAAATATGCTTGTCACAGCAGATATGAAGTGCCTGGGTGAAGACGCCCCAGCACAGGGATGTGCCCCAACCGATAATATGGGCTGTTCTCTCCCTTTTCTGCAGGGAAGTTGTCTCTGTGGAATGGCCTGCAGTGGTCCACAACTCCAGTGAAGGATGTGGGTTTGTTCCCTACCCATCAAGACTCACAAAAGTTAGGAAGAGATACAAGATTTTCACCCATTATAAAATCCTTAAAGTAGCCTCTGCTCTAATGGTTGAGCACTATTTCCAGAAAATCGACAATGAAAAATCGATATTCCCTTTTAAATGGGCATATTTCGTAATAGGCATAGGAGAGTCAACATAAGAAAGTAGCAAATGCAATTCCCATAGCCTCTTGATCTCCTCAGGAACATTCCCTTGGAGTAGGAGTGGTGGTGGTGGTGGTGGTGGCGGCGGCGCTTCCTTATCTCTTGAGGGAAAGGGCATTTGACAGGTGGATGGGGGCTTCCTTATCTCTTGAAGGGAAGGAGCGTTAGATGGCATCTAGCCATCTGCAGGGCCCAGATGCCCTCGGAAGGGGTTGTAGCTATCTTTGGGTTGTTTTCGGGATCCCCTCCTTTCTCTGGACCCGCCTTGCCTGCTCCAACCCCCCAGTTCCTCCTCTGCCTCTCCACTGCAGGTACTGCTAGACTCGGGGCATTTTCTCCTTCACACACGCATCACACACCCTCCAAAATCAACAGTCACCAGGTCACTCCCTGACATCTGAGAAGCCTAGAGACCATCTTCCATCAGAGGGAGATTAAAAATGAAGCTTTCTGACATCCCCCCCTGCACCAGGCTCAAAGGGAATGTCATCCTTTCTTCCCATTCACTTATTTGAGATACATGGCCCAATGACCCACCTACCTACCACTCAGGGGAGTGGTGGCCCATGGCTGCCTCCCCAGAGGCATCGCCCAGGTCAGAGTCCCTCCTGGTTATACCTGCCTGGATCAGCAGCCTCTCAATCCCCACCTCATAGCACTCTTTGGGTGGGGAGGTCAAGAAAGGAGCCAGCTGATGAAGACACAGGACTCTGCCTTTCCCCCAATCACGAATTCTCTCATCCCTGAAAGCACTTTTCTGCTGAAATTCAGAAAGAAGTTATCTTGAAGTCACGCCAGTAAAAGCTCTGGAAACTGTGATGGCAGCTTGTGCTGGAAGCCGAGGACATAGCTCCATGCTGATTCTCCATTCCTCTTATTTATTTGCATGATCTGAACTAATTTCTCAGTTGTAATCTACACCACCCACCACCTAGGAGCTTCCCAGAAACATCCAGCAGGGGAGGGGTGGGAACAAGAAAGAATGCACTCGATGCTCCGACAGGGTCTGCACAGCCGCCAGACTCTGTTTCCAGACTGTCACGGCCCACTTAGTAATTCACTTGGACGGTCGCCCCGAAATAAGCAAAAAAAATGTTGGCAGTAAATGACCAAGGGAAAATGTCCCAATTTTCTTAGAGGGCACAATCTGTTGCTTTATCAGACAGCAGAGTGAGTTGAAGTGTGAAGATGGGACAGCCATTAATGATGATCCAGGGTTTACATTTCGATATTTTGTTCATCCTGAAATTTTTGCATTAATTTTGATCTTTAAAAAATATTGCATTAGGAAACGTCAGTGCACATCAGTAAGTTAAATAAACCAATTTGGAAAGGTTACATACCATATGATTCCAACAATATGACATTCTGGAAAAGGCAAAACTCAAAGGGCAGTGAAAAAAATCAGTAAAAAGCAAGAAGGGGACAGGGAGGGATAAATAGGTGGAGGGAGAGATTACATACAATCTTTTGGTGGTGAGACTACTCTGTGTGATACTATAATGGTGGATAATGTCATTATCCAGATGTCCAACCCCATGGAATGTACAACACCAAGAATGAGCCTTAATGTCAACTGTGGATTCTGGGTGCTAACATTTCGTCCCCGTGGGTTCATTAATTTAACAAATACCTCTCTGGTGGGGGATATTGATAATGGGGAAGGCTGTATGCTGGGGGGCAGAGAGCACATGGGATATCTCTGTATCTTATGCCCAATATTGCTGTGAACCTAAAACTGCCTTAAAAAATAAAGTCTAATAAAAACATTGCATTAAAGTGTTTTTTCACCTGGGGAGCTATTGTTTAATGTGGACGGAGTTTTAGTTTTGGAAGGTGAAAAGAATTCTGGAGATGGATGGTGGTGATGGTTGTATAGCACTGTGGATAGACATCATACCACTGAACTGTGCATTAGAATGGGTGAGGTGGTCAATTTTATGTTGTGTATGTTTTGATGCAATTAAACATGCTACTTCTTTTGATGCCTGAGTTTTGGGCACCCCTTAAACCTTGCACCCGAGGTGAAGGTCTGCCTTTCTGCACGCTTGCCCAGGCCTGCCTTCCTGACTCTGAGAAGCCCAGGATGCTGGTGTTATGGTGGAGAGCCAGCCACACCACTATAACCACCCATCAACAAGCTGTTTTTTTTCTCTCTTTTTTTTTTCTTTTTTGAGTTGGAGTCTCACTCTGTCGCCCAGACTGGAGTGCAGTGGCCTCTCCCGGCCACCGCAGCCTCGACCAGCTGGGCTCCAGTGATCCTTCCGCCTCAGCCTTCCAAGTAGCTAGAACTACAGGCGCACGCTACCACGCCCAGCTAATTTTTTAAAATTTATTTATTGTAGAGATGAGGTCTTGCCAAGTTGCCCAAGTGGGTCTCGAACCCACGGGCTCAGGCAATCTACTCACCTCAGCCTCCTC
>CAUYQG010272931.1:0-11356 GCA_963574415.1 Tarsius wallacei
GAAGGCTGGCTCTGCTGGCTCAGGGGAGTCTGAGCAGAAAGCACTAAAGCACTGCTGGGTGAGATGGACAGGGCCATCCCAAGGTCCTGGGCCACAGTGAGCCATATCCCACACAGAGCAGCCATAGGACATGGCCCAGTGAGAATGGCCACAGAGCAGGTGGCTCAGAGCCCTGTGTGGAATGTGGCCAGCCCAGCCTGGCCGGGCATCTGCTCCTGAAGTCAGGTGTGGATTGGGAAGGAACCAGGACCCAAATGTTGGGTGGGGCCCAGGACAGACACGAAGAAGCCAGGGACCACAGACCCCTGTGTCTGCCCTTGGTGCTGGAAGAACTCCATCCCACCTGAGGCATCCTCTCCAAGTCCCAGGCAGCTTCCCCGAGGCAGTTCCCCACAAGGATCCCTAATGTTCCCTGAGTCCAGCGGGCCCCCTGGGATGGGATGCAAGCATGCCCTGGGGGGCTGCTCTCTAGCAGAACGACCTGGTGCTTCCATGTCCAGGCAGAAATCTGGAGACCACACATGGGCACTCGAAAGGGTGTGGATCCAGGCGGCTGAAGTGTGCACGGACCAGTCAGTCCGTGAACAGGCCTGCCAAGCAGGAGGCTGGCCCGGGTGCTGTAGCTGGGGATGAGTGACCCTTTGGCCTCTGGGCAGGCAGGGGTGGCTCTAGACTGACACACTGACCAGAGGACAGCTGCACTGAGTGTGTAGGCACACACTGCATCTGGGTGTACACAGAGGGGGCTTCCAGGGTCTGGCGGGTTGGCATGCGGGGGACTGTCACGTGAGCCCTGCTGTGAGGAACAGGTGTTGGGGGAGCTGGCATCCTCAAAGGGCCCTGTGGCCACTGCTATTGTTGGTCAGAAGTTACAGTGGGGACCATGCTGCCAAATGGGATGTCATTGCTTGCTAGGAGGGTGACCTCAGGCCTGAGCTTGGGCACTGACCTGGCCTCGTTAGTCCCATTGGATGGGTGAATGCCAGGGGTCATGGGCCCTTGGGAGGACCACGCTGATTCTCAAGTGTCCTGTAGATGGCCACCAGGATGTTGGAGACACATCCAGAGGGACTTTCACATCACTTAAATGTCAGGGAGAAGAGAGGCCTTGGTCTAGGCTGCAGTGATGGACCCTCATTAGGGCTGAGGGAGCCTGGGTGCTCACCACAGGCTGACTCCACCAAACATGGGAAGACGTCAGGTTCTGACGTCCTACGACTGTAGTGGGTGCCTGGGGTGGCAGGAGGGAAGGGGTGCCTGATCTAAGTTCTCCTCCATGCCCAGCAACCCTGTCTGAGACTCCTCTATGCCTCCGGAAGCCGTTAGCTTCGCCTGCCCTGCCTCAACACCAACCCTACGGGCACTGCTACTGCAGCCTTGGGCACTGCTGGATGCAAGCCAAGGCCCATTTCTGCCAAGGGGTAGGTCTTTACCCCATCCCCATTTATGTCCCTGTCATCTTTGGCACCATCACCATATTGACAAAAATGGACCAGATCCCACAGCCACAATGTGTGCATCCCACACAAGGGCAAGGGTGCCACACTCAGTGTGAGGTGGCTGCACCTAGGAACATGCTCTCCAGAGCATCCAGGGTGAGTGATGCTTAATCCTGCTGGCATCTTACTAGACTGCAGGAAGAGGTGTTTTTGGCAGGGATGCACAGACCCCAGTCAGCCCTGGCTCTGGTGTTCTACGTTAAAGGCACGAGCAGGGCAGGTGGCCCGCAGCTGTCCACAGCCGGGTCCATGCTGTCCCCCAGGCTGTAGGTGTCGAGCAGTGTCCCAGGCACAGCTTCTTCCTAAATCTCAGTGTGTAAGGGGTACATCAAGCGGTGACAGCTGTGAGCCCTGCATGTCTGACGTGACCTCACCCCTCCAGGCCCAACGGGGCTCCACCCGCCATGCAGATTCCAATGTTCGAGGCATTATGGATGCCAGAAGTCATGTGAACAAGAGTCCTGGGTCACCTGATGCCTAGCTGTCCAACTCATGACCAGCAGTCCCTCACAGGGGAAACACACTTAGGCTGGCAGAGATCCTGTAGCTCTTGTCTAGTTCTTGTCCACTTAGGCAGGGACCTGACCTTGTGTTTTCCCTGGTGTCCCAGGGAAAACCTGGCCTGGGGCAGCCCCTGGTTCTTCCATGGAAGGTGACAATTCTAATTCTACACACCATCATAATAGGAAACAAATTCAAAGGTGTTTACTCACAGACCCCTGGTAGGGAAGATGCCATGAGTCAGAGGAGGTGGGGAGAGAGAGAGAGGGAGAGGGAGGAGGAGGGGGTGGAGAGAGAGAGAGAGAGATATGAATGTGGCAAGTAGCAGAGTTTATAGGGAACAGCGTATGGCCACTTGAAGTTCACGGGCAAAAGCCCCGTTTAGAGGAAATGGGAGAGCTAGCCCAGCCTGCTGTGTGGTAGAGACCTTTTAAGTTCTCACCCCTGCTCCTCCCCACCCTCGCAGTCCCCCAGGAGGCCATCATGGCCCCACTCCTGTACACCTGCACAGGTGCGCAGCCCTGCCTTGTGTCATCCCAAGAATGGTGGCTTTGTGCATTCAGCCACCTGACTTCTTAGTTCTAAGGTGCCTTTTTTGGCTACTTTAGCTGGTAGCTGAGCAGCTTCTTTAGGACTTCAGTGCTGTTTCTGCCAGGAGTCGTTTTACTATTCCACCATCCACCACAGCTGTACCAGAACCATCTATACCATGGCATTCATATCCTCTTCCAAGCAGACAGAACTTCCTGTGGATTGCAGGAATGCCATGACGCTGCTGGAAAGGAGGTGCCGCTAGGCTCAACACCTGGGGTCAGCGTGCACTCCCAGGAAAAGCCTAGCATGGCCGGTCACGTGCCAGTATGCCCTCAACCCTGCAGGCTTTCCCATAGCACTCCTGGAGAAGGCACGGCGCCAACTCTGTCCTGGTGGTGTGTTCTGTTGTGCCATTCTGGGAAGAGTTCCATGGATAAGGAGCACGGGCACAGTCCGACTGGTCCTCTGCTCAAGGACTCCCAAGGCTGCATTTGGGTGGCACTGAGCTGGGATCCTTTCCTGTTTGAATCCAGGTCCTCATGGCTGTGAGACTGAGTTCTCAGCTCCTGGGGGCTGCCCCAGGACAGTCCATGTGGTAGTGACTCTTCACAGTCAGCTGGGGTGGCCTTGGATGTCCTGTGCAGTGACTTCCAGGCCCAGCATAGGATCCAGATGTGGCTGAGACCTGTGTACCCCAGGTGGGGAAGTTCAGCATCCCCAGTCACCACCTCAGTGCAGGGGAAGAGCTACTTCCAATCACCAGAGCTATCATAGCATGTGGGTCCCACACCATCGGCCCGCAGGCAGCTCTACAGGGACACAGGCTGCCATCATGGCATTTCCCATGATCAGACCTTGGCTCCAGGCAAACCTGCAACAGCGCCAATAGCCTCCCTGTTGATGGTGTCACCATGCACTGACCCTGTCCAGTCCCGTAGCCACCCTATGAGGCAGGTCTGACCATCATCCCCACCCGGTAGCAGTTACCCAGCATCACACTGCTGGCCAGGTCCCTCTTGGACAAGCACCCCTGTCGAGTGCCTGAGTGCCTTGTCCTTTGCTCTCTGAGTGTTGCTGATTGACTAACAGACAGTTATGAGCTCCGGGAAGAGGCAAACCAGCCTCTGCGTGCTGCAGTGGGTAGCCCTGAGGCAGCCTGGACTCAGCACTTGGATGCTGAAGGGTCAGGCGATGCCATGAGATTGTCCAAGGAGGGACCTGCGCTGTGCCTGGCCACACTGTGCTGAGTGCACTGCGTGTCTTCTCATTCCCAGTAGCTGTGTTCAGTCAGGTGTTCCCACCTGTGTCTCTGCCAAGAAGACACAGAGCACCCTCTGCACAAAAGGCCTGTTTGTACTGTGGAAATCATCCTTTAGGGTTCTTCAGAAATGCTTGATATTCAATTAGCTATAGCTGTGCAGAATATCCCAGTATGGAAGATGACAAGCTGGCGCCAGGGATGCCGGGGCTGGGCTTGCTGCACACCTGCACTGTCCCATGCCCAACTGCCAGTCCCTGGCCCCCAGCCCTGCCTGTCTTGTGAAGACTCAGCCTTCACACCGGGCTTGCCAGTGTCCCCCTTCCTGCCCTGCTGGGGAGAGGGCCCCAAGCCCCCTCTCATTTTGCCAACTTCCCCAGCCAGTGAGCCGTGGCTTAGCCCCTGCACACCAGCTTTCACGGAAGACCCATGAGGAGCTGGGCAGGAGGGATGCTCCCAGGCAGGAGGGGAGGCCATGCAGCCATGGCTGAAGACAGCAGGTAGACTGGCCAGCTGGCTGAGGCAGGCCAGCTCCACAGGAGAGGCTCCATGGCCCTGCCCAGGAGTTCATGTAGGAAAGCATCCTTGGCCCATGAGGAGGTAGCCATCACTAGGGGATGTGCTGAGCCAAGGAAATCAGTAGCAAGTGCTCCTGGCCTCTATGCACTGCTCCCACTGTCCATGCTTGCAGGAGGCCCAAGAGCAGCAGCCTCCTGGCTGGCTTTCTGGCCTCCTAGCTTGGGCTTCAAACCCCTTAGAATGGGGGATCTTAAGAAATTGAGAAGTTTGGTTTCACCCTGCTGGGGTTATCTACTGCTGCATTCATAAAGTAGCCCCATCCTTGCACGTGGAGTCTGTTCGTGGTCAGGAGTTTGGGAGGGGCAGGACTCAGTGGCCCATCTGTTCCACATGGTAGTGGCTGGGGCTGGAGGATCAGCTTCTGCCATGGCTTCTTCACTCATGTTCCTGGGGCCTTGGTGGGGCCACAAAAGAACTGGCACAATGGAATCGTTGACCCAAGTGCCTTTGAGTATCCTTTCAGTGTGGCATCTCAGGAACTCGGACTTCTTACTCAGGGCTCCAAGAGCATGTCCCGTGAGCCAGGCTGGAGCCCAGAGCCTTCTCTGACCAGCCCTGGAGTGAAAGAGAGGGGAGAGGAGGAAGGGCAAAGTGTGTGCAGCTCGTCCCAGTTTCTCTCTGTGTAGCAAAAAGGAGGCAGCACACACAGCTGAGACCCAGAAACAGGAAGAGGCCAGTGCCTGTGCCAACCAGCCTCACATACTACCAACTGGTGGGGAAAGTTTGACCGTGCACCTGCTTGGGCTTCCTCAGCCATGTGCACCCAGCCCAGGGTCATCATGTCCCTCACTCAGCCCTGCTGGCATGACAAGACGCTAACCAGGAAGCTCAGTCATTCTGAGGCAACAGGCAGAATCTCCAAGTCCAAGGACAGTGGGAGGGGCTCTCCCATCCTCACAAGACCCAGAGAATCCATCACCTCAGGAAGAGCCACCAAAGTGTCAGAGACTGAAATGAAATGTGAAAAAATGGATAAAATTAAGAGTTCCTCAAGATAAGAGGTTTTGTTATCAAAAGACTCAAGCATCAAAAAGAGTAAGCTACTTAAGACATTGTCTTAGCCAGGGAGGGGAAAAATTTGTACCCTGAAATCTAAAAACGCTGCTGGAAGTGAAAGTTCACATAGACAGATGGAAACACAACCCATGTCCATGGGTTGGAAAACTCAGTTCAGCTGAGATACCCACGCTACCAAAGCAATCCGCAGATTCAATGCAATCCTATAGAAATGCCAGTGTTGGAGAATTCGCACTTCATGATTCAAAACACATACAAAACTATAATAATCAAAACAGTGTGGTCCTGGCATGAAGACAAAGACCAATGGAGGAGAATTGAGAGCCCAGAAGTAAACCATCACATGGTTATATATTTCTTTTAAGAGATGGGAGTCTCACTACGTTGCCCAGGCTGGCCTTGAACTCCTGGCCTTTTAAAAATGCATTACCTCACATAGTTATCTTTTTTTGTGAGCAAACACTACACAATAAATACAGAAATCTTATATGTTAGCTTAAAAAATAAATCTGAAAAGGGAAAATATTCTGCGGCGTGGCAGTTCAGCTTTGTTGAGTGGCAGTACCCGGCCCTGCTCCTGGTGCACCCTCCAAGAGGCCCGCTGGCCGCTCTTCCTAGGAGAAAGTATCAGGTTGCAGAAGCCTGGGAGGGTGCTAAGAGCACCCCTAAGAATAAGAAAAGTAGATTTAAAAGCACAGTTAAGTGCCCTTAGAACTAGTGTTGGCGAACCATTCTCAGTTGTGTGGGTGTCTATTAAAATGTTGAAGACATTTTTGGATCTCATATGTTAAGCTTGTCATTTTCATTAAACATTTAGAAGTATTTATAATGAGTTTATAGTCAATGTTTAAGTGTTAGGGGAAATTTACTGTGTTATGGCCATACATTTTGATTTATCAACTGAGTTAGGGTATGACTATATCGAGAATTGTTTATTATACAACATGCAATGTATTCATCTTGAGAATTTATTAAACAACTCACTTTTTTTTTAATTTTGGGAATTTTTAACATAAACCAGAGTGAAAGGAAACATGACAACTCCCTGTGCCTGTTTCGTGGCTCCAGCATTCAACCAAGGCCATGCTGGTAGTCACCTGTGATCTCCCGGCCATCAGGCCCCAGGGCCCTAGAGGGCCAGCACTGACAGGTGGGGGAGTCAGAGGCTCACACGGCCACCTTCATCCCTCAGAAGCTCACTTATCTCTGCGTGTGTTCCTGGGCATGCTCACAGAGACAGCCCCATCACATGAGAGTGGACAGTGGTGTATGAGGCACCTCCGTCTTCTCAAAAAAGGCATTCTAGACAGATATCATGTGCCAGTCCTACCCCTGAGAGGAACTGCCCACAAGAGGCGGGTGCTAGGTCCCACAGCCATGCTGCCTTGGCCAGCGTGCATGCCTTTTTGGCCAGCATCAGTGACCCTAGGAAAGACGCCAGGATGGGAAGCAGGGCATCCCTTTCCCTACTTTTAGAAACAAGGAGCAGGAGCATGTGGCTATTTCACTAATTGAGAACAGCAAATCCTAAAGTTGTTCCCAGCACACTGTGAAGTTTAGTGAGGGTCAGAGACCAGGAGGCTGGATAGAAGGATGGACGCCCAGCAGGGACCACAGCAGAGGAGAGGGCACAGGCAAGATCCCAGCATGTCGTTCCTCACACGAGTAGATACTACGTGCAGTGAAACCCACCCTCTTCAGTACATGGTGGTGTGCATTTTGGCAAGTTTCTGACAAAAGTCCCGTTACCTGGGAAGCTACTCCCGGCCGTGTGGCCACCCACTGGTTCATATTTCCTTGCTGTGATCTGGCCTCTTCTTGAAGGGCATGTGAATGGAGCTCCGTGTCGACACCCCTGAGCTAGGATCCTACCTTCAGGAGATGCTATCAATGTGATCCAGGTTGCTATGTTGGTATTCACTCCTTGTCATTGCTGAGTGTTCGTGGTTGGTCCACTCACCTGAAGAGGCTCATCAGAGTGATGTCCTGGCTTTGGTGTGGCCGCTGCCATGGACACCAGGTCCAAGTCTCTGCCTCCACGCCATGGGTGGACATGCTCCCTAAAACCCTCACCCCCACCTCCAAGGAGCTCATACAACTCTGTACCTCAGGCCTGGGGTTCTGCCCTGAGACATACCTCCTTTTGCCCAGAGTGGAAGCCTGGGTCCTGAGCTATGCCATGGGGTAGCCCGAGCCCCCCTGCACCTATCCCCACAGTGATCCTGCCTCTGCAGAGCACGTGGGTGCCTCCACCCCATGAGGCCTGGTAACCTGTGGGCATCGCCTGTCCCTCCTGTCTGCGGGACTGTGAGCTCTCATAGGGCACAAGCTGTGTCTTGTGATCCTCTGACAGCATGGCGAGCACTCTGCAGCGTGAAGTGCCCTGAAGGCTCTGCTCCATGCCTGCTCCAGGCTCTCCCCTTTGCTTCTGCCCAGGAGGGCGGGCTAGGCCCTCCTGGGGAGGTGGGGCCCTAACTAAAGCTACGGAACACCACACTGGGGCAGGGGGCACAGAGAGCTCGTTCTGGAGAGGGAGACACACAGGCAGGCAGAGAATGGTGAGGAGGACCCAGGGCCTGAAGGTTGACACAGGCCCGCAGCTCTTGCTTTCCTTGGGAGCTGCTGGAACTTTAGGTGGCTTTGGGGTGTCAGCAGCCGCAACCAGTGAGAATGTCCTCCCATCCACGCCTGCCTGGTATACACCTGCTTGGGAGCCCACAGGACCTGCTGCGGCATGGGTGCTTGGAGGAACCATCTCCAGGGGCTTGCTCCAGGAACTCTTTGCCCCCCAGGGCTGTCACCAGTCTTCTTAAGCCTGACCCAGCAGCACCCCTCAAGGCGGTCTCACTGCAGACATCCCCACTCAGCACCTGACCTACCATTCTAGGCTGGGTGGCCTCACTGGTGAGTCTGGGCCCACCCGGGCAGGAGGAGGAGTGTAGAAAAGGCCTGGGCCATTGCCATGTGCCAGGCTGGACTTGGGGGCTCCTGGTTCAATATGTTTGGGGATGTGCTGTTATCTGCTCCAGACTGTGTGCAGCCCTCTGGGAAGGTCCACCCCAGCCCCTCCGCCTCAGCCTGTGACATCTGGGCCCATGGGTGGGCGTTGAGGGGCCATCCTGTGCAGGGCATGGTGTTGAGGAGCAACCTCAGCCTCTACCACCAGATGCAGGAGCACCCAGACTGACAACCACAGTGTCTGCAGACACAATCACATGCCCCAGGGTCAAGGTCACTCCTATAAGAACAAGGAATTGGTCAGTTCAAGATGAACAGGAGTAGCTTTTAAAAACTGGATAATCCAAGAGTTTTTTTTTTTAAATTGTGTAAGTGTACAGTTCAGTGGCAGTGCATTCACACTTTTGTGCAGCCATCACCACCATCCACCTTCTGAACTTTGTCATCTTCCCAAACTGCAGCTCTGTCCCCATAAAGCAGCTACTCTGTCCTTGTTGAACAACTCCCCATCCTTTCTCCCCCCCAGTGTGGTGGCTCATGCCTGTAATCTCAGCATTATGAGAGGCCAAGGCAGGAGTTTGAGACCAGCCCAGGCAACATAGCTAGACCTCATCTCCACACACACACACACACACACAAAGTCAAGCGTGGCGGTACACGCCTGTTGTCTCAGCTACTCAGGAGGCTCAGATGGAGCAGGACATTCTGGCTCTGAAGGTGACAGAGTGAGAAATTTTTTTTTTTTTAGGGAGGGAGTCTTGCTATGTTGCCCAGGCTGTTTTCAAACTCCTGGACTCAAGCGATCCTCTCACTTGGGCCTCCCAAGTAGCTGTATGAATTTTTTGAAGAAGCAGGACACTGTTTTCCACGGTGCCAGCAGTGTTTGAGATTCCCCCCAGCGGTGCACAGGCAGGGGTTCCAGTGACTCCACATTCTTGTCAACACTTGTTACTTTGTTTTTGTCTGTGATTTTATAATAACCATTCTAACGAGTGTGAAGTGGCATTTCACCGTGGCTTGATTCAGGTTTTTCATTCATCCTAGCTCACTTTCTGGGTGTGCATGGGATAGGATCTCTGTCTTGCATCAACTAACATTCTTATCAGTCATGAAACACGTGCGTGGGAAACAGCCAAAATTGCTACAGGAGGCAAACCCAGCAGCAGAGGCAGAGAGGCCGGTGGGCTTTTCAAAGCAAATCAGCCTCACCAGCCCGAGAAAGGAGGCCACACTGACCCCCAGGATCCTCACCCACACTGAAACCACTCCACTTAGGCACCAGGGGCTCTGTGCTGCAGCCTGTTTAGAGGGGTAAAACTGAAAGGACTGGGGCCCAGGAGACTAGGTAGAGGCTGAGAAATAATGGAGGCCGCTGGGGGCAGCCCTGCAGTCAGCTTTCCAGCTGTGAAAGGCACCCAGCTCTCCTGAAGGGGGCGCCAACTTGTCCTGGGCCCTCTCAGGCCAGCAGGAGGGAGGGCTTGACCGTGGGAGCCAAGGGGCCTCCTGCTGCCTCCCTCACTCTTATGAGCAGGCAGTTTCCTTCCAGCTCCTGTTGCACTGGGTGACAGCTGACTTGGATGTGCTTGTATGTGTGTATGAGTGCCCACCTCCCAGCTCAGCTGGGCAGCCTGGGAATGTGTGTGGCCTCCACGAACCAGCGACCCATTCCCTGCCCCGGCCTCTCTTGGGGACTGAGCGGCAGCCCTATCCCCAGGTTCCCTCCCTGCAGGCTTTCCCAGGAGCCAGCTAGCAGGCAGTGCCTTCAGACCAGTCAGTTTCCTCTTCACAAAACTGCTTGTTCTTCCTATTTCTGGAGCCTTGATTCACTGTCATTGACCAGAGGGTGATTATTTGCGAGGAAGTAGAGGCCTCTGTGTTCTGCCTCAGTCCAACAGCTGCGCTCACAGCTCTGACTCTGCAGATGGACAACGGCCCCGTAGTGCCCGGCTTCCTGTGTAGCCCTCAGCCTAGCCTGCAGGCCCACGGCCCTGGGGTGAGGAATCCCACCCTGCTGAGGCCACAGGGAAAGCAGCCTGTGTCCCACCAGTGACCCCCAGTCTGTCCTTCATCACAAAGGTGGTTGGGGCAGGGCACCCCAGCTCCGAGGCCTGGCCCTTCGAGGAAGGCTTTGCCCTGTCCTGGGGAGATACCGCCTGTTGCAGAAGGTCCAGGCTACAGGCTATGGCCACAGTGGCTGCGGGGAGAAGCCTCGGGGGCCTTGCTGCATCCCCACCTTTGCTCCGTGAGTGCCACACAAGAGAAGCTGTCTTGGGGAGGGATTCAGAAAATGCCTTCTGGGAGAAACGAGGGGGTCCACAAATGGGATAACACTATTGAGAGGAGCTGAAGCTACAATGACAGAATTGAGAGGGGACGAGAAGACGGGTATGTGCTGGGAGGGGATCCCGGGAGAAAACCTGAAGAGTCCTGGAAGAGTAGAGCCCTGGGTGACTGGAGACAGAGAAGCCTGGGCCATCCTCTGCACGAATGTCACCCACGACAAGACGCCAGCACCATTGCCACTTGGTCACAGACGTGCACGACACAGCCCTCAACTGTGGTGCCCTCGACTGTGACTGTGCCATGATTTTGTGGACAGCTGAGGAGGGCTCGGCCAATGAGGCTGAGCCACCCTCCTCCCTTGATTAGAACCCTGTGCATCTCAGAACCAGTGAGAATAGGGGCGCCCTGAGTTTTCCCCATGGGCTTTGTATGGTGGGAGGTGCCCGGGCTGGCCACAGAGCAGAGGAGGCCACGGCCAGGAGGAAAGATTCCGTGCTCATCGTGTGCAAGTGAAAGCAGGTAGATAAAGGATGTCGACAGTGCCATTCCGCTTTATAATTAAGGAGATAGTTTAATTACTGCTATTACAACCTAAGCCTCTCTCCCACGTGGGCTGCTTTTAACAAAATACCTTTACTTCTGCTGTTTCCCACACACAGACCTGGCAGCAGTTAAAGCAGACACGGAGTCTCCAGGATTCTTCTATGGACCCATCTGGTTTGAAGTA
>CAUYQG010272937.1:0-10613 GCA_963574415.1 Tarsius wallacei
GTAGTTCCAGCTACTTGGAAGGCTGAGGCGGAAGGATCGCCGGAGCCCAGCAGGTCGAGGCTGCGGTGGCCGGGAGCGGCCACTGCACTCCAGTCTGGGTGACAGAGTGAGACTCCAACTCAAAAAAAAAAAAAAAAGAAAGGAAACATCATTAGAAATATCACACTGACTAGGGTATGGAAAAATTATAATAGGGACTATTGCAGAATTCTGAAAAGAGATGGTAGTAATTTTGAGGAAATAATGTGGGTGGGAGATGGTCAGAAGTGGATCTGGGATACGTTTTGAAGGCAGAGTCAAAAGGTAGGTAAGAGTGTGGAGGTGAATGAAGAAAGAAGACATCCTAGGTTGAGTGCGTGAGTAACTGGGTAGAGAGTACTGAGATCAATACTGGAGAAATATAGGCTGGTTTATGAGACATCAAGGGTTACACTTTGTATCTGTTATGCTTCAGATACCTCTTAGACTTTTCCCTCGTTGTTATTCATATGCAAATCTTTTGGCCTTTCAAATAATTTAACAATGTTAGTCTAGGATAGTACCTATTTTTGAATGACTGCTTGTTGTTAACACAATTCAGTAATATGATAAATCAATGTCTTTTCTTTTAGATGCTCTGTCATAAAAAAGTTTAGAACTTAGTTTAGAAGTTCATGCATGTCCTTTAAGAAAACACCAGATAGAATTTACAAAGATAATCTTAAAAATCCAGGTCAATAAATTTTGCTTGAGAGTCCAAACCAAAAAATTTGTTTTCAATTGAGAGTTTACCCAGGGCCCCAATAAATTGATTGGCCAGGAAGAAGAGTAGTTCTTACTAATAATAGGGTTGTGTAGCTTCTTTGTTTTAAAAAGAACTATGTTGTGGTTTGTTTTGTTCTTCTGCTAATGAAATAAAATATTTGATTGGAATTTTGTACCCATTAAATAGTTTGTTGCATTCTATCCCACTTGATGTAGTACCAAGGACAAAAGTCAAAGATGCAAGACCTATATTACAGTACACATAACAACAATGTAACATAGGGTAAATACATTAGTCATTTCAGGAAAGTTATTTACATGACATGGCCTTGGGAAACCCTGTTTTGGTGACAAAAATGGATGAAGCCCTTTAGAATGATGAATTAAACGTACCTTTTATGTTTTCAATCATGTCCAATAAAATAGTTTATATTGAGTAAGAGGTCCTCTTCCCTGATCTAAGACATAATGTGGTACAAAATGCACATTGCGTGGGTAAATAATTTGATGCACATTTATTTATATATAACTTCTGCAAGGAGATATTAACTCCTACGTTCTGGAAGCTTTCTTTGTGCTTGCTAGTTATGACTTTGTAACTCGGGTCAGAGTTCCAATTTCAGCACACAAAACCCCCTTTGGCAGCTAAAGGCCAGTTATTATGGTCAGAGATTAAAATTGCCTGAGGCTAAGATCTGTAATTTTCTATATTAAGTCTTGGGTCAGTGCCATAATGCTAGTAAAGTGAGGTATCGGTCATTCATTTAAAATTCTTTTTTCTCTTGAAGCAGTCAGACTAGTGATTCTGTTAAATCCACTAAAGGGGACACATCTAGGCCACTCTAGTTTTGTGTTTTAAATAAAACACTGTAAATCTACAAGGTAGGAGACGGGTTTTCCCCTTTGGATTTTGTGTAGTGCCTGGGCACCGGTTCTCAATACAGAACAGAGCCAATTCTTTGTTCACCTTTTTCCTAGATGCCCTGCTGCTAAGTCTTTGAATGAAGGAATCAATTGTTGCATTGTTTCTCAGTTGCTGTTGGCCATTTCAGGAGAGAGGGAAGGACAGCTCACAGTTCTTCCTTTCAGAGGCAGCCTATGTGGGGTCTTCCACAGCAGCCAGCCGGGGCACCCAGACGGTCCGCGTGGATGCATTTCTCAGATCTTTCTCCAATCTGCCATAAGTCATTTTTCTTCATATGCCTGAGTTGTATGAACTATGTCATTTAGCATTGTTCTCGTGCTGTCTTACTCTGTTTTAATTCCTATTTAATGCCAATCTTTGTCTTTTCTTTCACTGTAAGTGTATATGTATAGTTATATTAGGGTTTAGATTTTGTCCGGGGATAACTATAGATGCCAGAGCGACTATTGAACTTGGAAAATCCAGCAAAGAAGTCCAGGGGGTTAAAAAATAACCAGAGGCTTTGATTTTTAAATCTTTACGTATTCCGTGAGTTGCTTTATAATACTTCAGCCCAAAAAGAGGAGGAATGTTAGATCAAACAATGTAGGCCCACTATGAATACATATTGAAACTAGGTGGTTGGAATATGGAGCTTCATTATATGATTCTCTCTACTCTGTTTGAAAGTTTCTATAAAGATAATGTTTAAAAATAAATAAAGAGCATACAGGGATGATTGGCAGGTTACTTGCTTGTTTCTAAACAAACTTTTTTTGTTTTGTGTTTTGTTTGTTTTTTGAACATAACTTCAAGATTTTATTCTCTTCATAATAAACAAAATATGACACCTAGAACTGGATCGCTTGGCCCTTTCTCTTCTTATCTCCTCCCCATTCAAAATGCTTGCATCTCTTAATAGCCAGCATCCTCTTAGATCTGCAGTTGGGCTCAACACACTCAAGTCTCAGCGTAATCTTCTTTGTAGTTTTAGCCTTTTTCCAGAAAAATGGCTTAGTCTGCCCACCAGAGCCAGTTTGCTTCCTGTCATAATGCTGCTTTCCCTGGGCATACAGAGAATCCTTACCCTTCTTGTACTGTGTCACTTTGGGGGGGTGGTGCTTGCCACACTTCTTACAGAAAGTCTGGCGGATTTTAAGACCGTTCGCCATGTTTGTGAGAGCTCTATCAGCATGGAAAGAAACCTCAACAAACTTTTTAATAAATTAGGCTCAAAAACATGTGGGGACAAAACAAAATCTAAGTGGAGAAGAAGGGTGGGGGAAATGTTACAATTTTACATTGTTCAATTTCATATTGTGTTTGAATTTACTTCTCGGAGTGTCATTGGAATTTTTTTTTTGAGTTGGAGTCTCACTCTGT
Source organism: Tarsius wallacei (assembly GCA_963574415.1). Lineage (NCBI taxonomy): Eukaryota > Metazoa > Chordata > Mammalia > Primates > Tarsiidae > Tarsius > Tarsius wallacei. Next base: position 3,032 of record CAUYQG010272937.1, read on the forward strand.
CGCCCAGGCTGGAGTACAGGGGCACTCTCACAGCTACCACAGCCTCAACCTGTATGGCTCAGGCGATCCTTCTGCCTCATCCTTCCAAGTAGCTGGGATCACAGGCCTGTGCCACTATGTCCAGCTAATATTTTGATTTATTGTAGAGACGAGGTCTCGCCAACTTGCGCAGGCTGGTCTTGAATCCCCGGGCTCAGGCAATCCTCTCACCTCTGCCTCCCAAAGTGCTGGGATTATAGGTGTGAGCCACCATGCATGGCTGGAATCATTTTTATGTGATCAGAAAATCACAGTTTTTTTTTTGTATTTGTTAATCTATTTGCAGCCCTTAGGAGAGCTTGGTATTCTTTTATTTAACAATAAGATCTAAATACAGAATATGAGAAATACACTCACATCTGTTCCTTTTTAAAATATTATCTTTCACATATATTTATATACACACGTATACAAGTCCTAGCATTACTTCCACCCCCTCCACCAAAGGAATGTATGTGTGTGTATTTGTGTGTTTGTGTGTGTGTGTGTGTGTGTGTGTGTGTGTGTTTCACATTTAAAAGCAAGCCCATTTGGGATAATCAGGTAATGCTGTAGATTCTCTTTCAAATTTAGATTTTTGTATAACTTTCCCATGATCAAATAAGTGGAGAAGGTCCAATAATATCTTAAAAACAAAACCAACCAACACCAACAAAGAGCTTGAATTTATAGAAAAGATCTTAACAGCAGGAAGCATTCTACAAAGCATTTTCATTTGATGGCCATTGCAATAATGATGTTGAATGAAAATGAATCTCACCTGTGTAATAGAAAATTCCTTGATTCTATTTCATTTAAGTATTCAGAAGCATCAGCTCAAATACTGGAGGAATAATCAGCCGACATATCAACTATGTTACAGAGAAAAATTATGGATGCCTGAGTGTTTGCAGGCTTATTCCTTCTCTGCTTTCCAAAGAATATTTTTATGGCTACATTTTTTTGCACTTTTGGTAAAGATAATAGGTAGGCAGAGGTGCAAATTTGAAAAGAGCTGGGGCAAAGTGTCAATATTCCCTTTTGGAATGCTACTAGCAAGAAATTAACCTTGATCCTAGAGGACAAGGCATGGGGGTACAAAGGTAGGATTATGTAAAGAATGAGAAGTAATCATGGGGCGGATGGGATATGCAGAGAAAGTGAAAAAGACATAGAAAAGGGTTATTCATGGAGTCTCCTTACTGTTTTGTTTGCTGGTTTCTTTTAGCTACTAGGGTAAATTGAATGGCTTTTTAATGCTTTTAATTGTTTCTCTTTATATTTGACTTCATGCTGAGAACGGACCATGAAGGGAGACACCTTTATTTAGATTACACAATTATTCACAAATAAAATATACAATCAACTCGGTTAATGTTCACTGAAAGTGAGAACATGAATGCTCACAAAGAAGTCTCTTTATTATCCTACTGTCATCCTTTCCTTCATTGAAATTCTGCTTTCTTTGAAATTACATTATTGCTGCTTTTCTGAATTCCTTTGGGTATAACTGGAAAAAAAAATCATATTCTGTTCTCCATTGCTGGGAAGTTGAGAGCCACATGGAGTAAGGATGGGTTTTATTGATTCTTAGAATGAGGGGCCTTTGATAGTCTCTCCTCCAACACCCTCATTTAAATATGAAAACACTTAGGGATTTCCTACCTTTGCAAATAAATAAAACCCAGATCTTTAGGTCTGGCCATGGAAACAGATCTACTTAATTAGGGACAGCAAGACATTGAAATTTGATTCTCATATCTTGAGTTGCACCTTTACCCTCAGGACCCTGCTAGTCTTTAGAGGTCCCCACAAAAGGAATCAAGAAAGGACCCCTAAGTAATTCTCTGATCTGCTCTCCCAACACCCTGCCCCTTCTTTATTCAGATCTCACACTTCACCGCCAGCCTTCCAAAGAGCCAAGCCCACAGTGACCTTAGGATGTTCATCTTCTGTCCCTTTGCCAGGAATGCTTTTTCCTTTCTCACGTGTCCAATGCTTGCTCACTTCTTTCACTTGGGTCTCTGCTGAGATCTTTTCGGATTACTGAATCTAAAATGTTACCCCTTCTGCTGTCACTTTCTGCCTTTGATATTACCTTAACTAATTTTTTCAGCACTTCACAATTGGAGTGTTATTTACACACTTGTCCATTGGCTGTCTCTTTTTACCTCGATATACTCTCCATGATAACAGCATTCATTTGTCTAGTTCTGTGGGATCTAGCGAATGGCTGGCACGTAGTAAATGCTAAGTAAAAAATTGAATGAATGAATATTCTTTTGTTACTGTTGAGAAAAGGCTGTCAACATTCAAGATTGTACTAAGTAAGGAGGAGGGAATAATTTGCTAGAGGAAGCAGCATGAAATGAACTATGGAACATCAAAGACTTGGGATTCAATCCGGTTCTGCCACTTTTAGCAGTGTATACTTACTCAATTTACCTACACCCTTAGGTCTTTAGCTTTTCATCTCAAAAATGGGTTTCTACTCAAAAACAGCAGTGTTTTGAGGAATAAATGGGAATGCATTAATGCATCTGGCCCAACATCAAACACATAGGAATCTTCATTTCAAAATTGGTAACTATGTAATTTGCCTTACAAAAGTTCATCTTTTTTTTTTTGAATTACAATTCCTATTAATCTTAAGTTACAATTTACTTTCTTACTGTTTATATATATACCAAAAAGGGACATATTTTGATGCATTTGTTTGCACATATATGTAATATATATTTTATATATTATATATATAATATAAAACAGCATGCTCTCCCTCCTGGCCACTAAAACCAATTTCTTCAGAACAAAATTCTCAGGTGAGGATCCAGGTGATTCTAGATTTGGACACTTTCAGAGGACTTTCCACTCCCCTGAAGACCTCAGGTTTTAGCTAAATAAAATTACTGTGTGATATGTCCAATATTAAAACAGGAAGTGCTCACCCACTCTGGTAAGAGGATTATTTCATTTCATGGTTATAGAGAAAGGAAGACAGATATTGACTTGACTATTAGCTAACTTTCTCTGAGAGCATTCAAAATGGAAAAAGGAAAGAATTGGTTGTATTTTTTGCCCTTAATATTACCTGGCAAATTCGACAAGGTCTTTCATGGGCTTTGTCTACAAGAGTGAAAGAAAGCAGAGTGTTTTATAATAATGTAGCATATTTAGGTCCTTTCAGAAAGTCAACTCTGGTGAAACAGATCATAATTCATATAAAAAGAAAGCTCTCCTTACCACTTTAAGTTTTATAGTCTAAAATAGAGCCTTTGAACTCATCATTTGTGAAATGCCATCACTCTGATGCCTGCAGAGTGTAGGTCTATTTTCAATTGACTGTACTATTCCTATGGTGGGAATAAAATGAGAGGCATGGCTCCAGGAAAATGGCTCTAAAAGTAATACTTTTTATTTGTGCCCCAATAATATTAATAATATCTAACATTTGTTTTGTGTGCTTCCATGGTCCATAAAAGTTATTCCCCTGCCTGTCTTACATAATGGCCCCAATTGCTCCCAATCTTTCCCTCATTCAACAAATATTTACTGCATGCTACTATATACCAGGTTTGGGGTTAAGTGCTCAATGTAAAGTCATGTAATTCTGCAAGTAAGCGGGCAGCCCCAATCTTTAAATAAGTTTCAGGAATTTTTAAGTGGCTGGTCCAAGTTTTCACAATGAATACATGATAAAACTGAGATGTGAAAATAAAACCCATTATCAGCAAAATAATCATATATGTCAAACCTTCAACTATTCTCAGTTTATGAACACTGTATCAAACATGACCTTTTTCATTAAGGAAAGCTTTTATAGATTGCTAGATGGCCAAGTGTGACTGCTTCTGTACTTTTTGTATCTAATCATTATACTCCCAATAAATGCGTGCTATGTTCAGTACAAAGTATTTACTTCTTTGATAATGATTATTTTAAGTAAAAAGGCCAAACTATGTATTAATGTATTTAGAATATGTCCAATGTGTGACTACACAAATTTGCAATGATCTTTAGAAAACAGGGAAAAGATTTCCAGTGCCTACTTTTTTTTTTTGTATAGAAGTGTACCATTTTATTACAAAGAATCTCACAAAAATGAAATAGTATCTCAAAAAGGATACTAGACTACCAACCTCTACCTGCAGAATTGGTGGAAGACAGAGGGCGGGCAGTATGAGTTTCTCGACTCACTTGAGGCACAGTGGGAAAGTATGAGAACAGAATGAGTCTAAAAATGGCTGATGTTACCTTAGGCACCTGAAGAGAATCAGGGTCCTTGAAGACCCAGCCACCCCTTCCAGAATGCTCAGGAAGGACACCTTTCCAAAACTATTAAACAGGCACTTGGCATTTCAGGGTTTTTTCCTAGAGTTACATAAAGGTATCTCACCCAATCCTGGCACCCTTTATGGTTCAGAATTAAGAACTAGGGAATGATGAGTGGCAAGGATCCCAGCACAGCTGCCCTGGGCTCAGGGTCCTGGTTTCTGTCTAATCCCTGGGACTATTTCTATTTAATAAATTGTAATATAAATACACAGAAATAGAAAATATAAGATCTGAGGAGTTGGAAAACAAAGGTAAGAGACTTGGCAAGAAGCCAGAGCTGGAGAGGACTGCTCAAGTCAACTTAACCACCTCCCCGACCCCTTTGGCTTCTGGCTTCTCCTCCTTGGTTTTCTCCTCTTCTGTGATTTCTTTCTTCTCCTCTGGGTCTTTCTCTTTCTCATCCTCTGTTTTGACTCTCTTGACTTTTTTGAAGTTGAAAGAGTTCTTGTGGCCACCTTCTCCTTCCTCATCTGAGTCAGAGAACTCTTCCTCACAGGCAATTCGTTTTTCAGAAGAACAGATTGAGATACGCTTGTCAGGCTTTTCTTCATCCTCATTGCCACTATCTTCAAGGATGGCATTCTCAGGAATTGCCTGCATTTGGACCCCAAGTGGGTGAGGCAGCATTCTCAGGATCTCAAACAGTTTGATCTCCAGGTACTTAATAGTGTTCTGACTGGTCATATTGGAAGGACTGAAGTGAAATTTGAAATCTGGTCCAAAGTATTCAAAGTAGTCGTTATATGGAAGTTCATTGGGGATCTCTGTATACAGGGCCACAGCTGTTTCTTATGTGCAGCACTGGGCGACATTACAAGTGGTATAACCACCTCCTCCCAGCATCAGCATGGGCAGGTTGAAATTCTTGACAAATTCCACACACTTGGCATGCCCTTTGATGGTCAGATTGAAGCAACCTAACCAATCCTCAGACAAGAAGTCTGAGCTGCACTGTAAGACCATTGCACGAGGCGAAACATCTCCATTACTTTGGACGTGACTGGCTTGAAAATGGCTTCATAGGATTCATCATCAATTCCATCTCGGAGTGGGTGGTTAACAGTATAATACTTGCCTTTGCCAGCCCCAATATCCCATAGGTCCTCAGTTCCTGGGAAATACTCTCCATCTTTATGAAAGGACACAGTCATGCCCCGGTTTGTGGTATAGAAGGCCTTTTCCACACCACCGCTGTGGTGAATATCAATGTCAATATACAGCACAATCTGGTGGTACTTTAGCAGTTCCAGGTTAGCCAAGACAATATCGTTGACGTAACAGAAGCCGGATGCCTTGGACTTCTTTGCATGGTCCAGGCCTCCAGCCCAGTTCACAGCGATGTCCATCTGCTGCTTATTAAGTTTCATAGCATTTGCCACCAAGCCACCAGTAGGCAACTGGCAGAACTCAAACAGGCCATCAAATTCTGGACAGTCCTCACCAATGCTGACTCTCTGCATCTGCCTGCTGTACTCTGACACGTTATCTGGATGGATGGAGCGCAAGAATTTAATGTAGTCATGACTGTGGTGCTTGGTCATCTCCTCAGCATTGGCTTTGTGAGGGCAAAAGATTTCCATTTTTCTGTAAAGACCATAGTTGAGCAGCAAATTATGAGTCATGCAGACTCAGTGAGGCTTCATTGGGTGGCCTTGACCATAATAGTAATCCCCAACATCCCCATCATAGTAATAACAGACTTTCCTCTTGGTGCCCTGTCTCTGTGCCATCTTGCTCACCTCCGTCCATCTCATCAGTCGGTCTGTCTGCCCTCCCCTCCGGTGCCTACTTTAAATAAGAAAGCCTTCCTGACAGGCATATTCAACATTAAATATAGGTATGATTAAGAAATTTGGAGATTCCAGCATTTGTTCATGCTTGTAATCCTAGAACTTTGGGAGACTGAGGCAGGAGGATTGCTTGAGTCCAGGATTGCTTGAACTTGAGACCAGCCCGGACAACATAGCAAGACCTCATCTCTACAAAAAATCAAAAAAATTAGCTGAGCGTGGAGGTGTGTGCTTGTAGTCCCTGCTACTCAGAGGCGGAAGAATCACCTGAGCCCAGGAGTTTGAGGCTGCAGGGAGCTATGATCCTGCCACTGCCCTCCAGCTTGGGCAACAGAGGGATACCCTGGTTCAGAAAAAGAAAAGGGAAAAAAAGAAATTTAAAGATTCCATTTATGCAGCAGAAACCTGGCAGATGTATCCACCGTCCAACTGAATTAAGTGCAATCTTGGCTTAGTAGGCTGAATAGTTGCTCTACTGTTGTCAAGCCATAGGCCAGTTATCAGGGTGTCTTTTGCCCTGGAAAAAAAAAACCAAGTGCACTTGCTAAAATTGTGTGTGTATGTGGGCACATGCATGCGTGCTTGTGTGAGTATAATTGACTACATTCTAGAAGCTACATTATGCTTGGGGAATAAAAAGATGAATAATGCAGAGACTCTACCCTCAAGAGGCATTTAAATGATAGAGAAAGGCATATAAACAAATGAGAGAGCTGAGGTGTTTTTCAGATGCCAAATCTGAAGTCTACCTAGTAGATATATAGAGGGAGAAATTAAAACTGACTTGTAATTCTAAAAAAACATTTAATGTCGGCTTTGCTATCAGAAGGGATATTCTTTAAGTGTAAGAACGGCTTCCACTTTCTTTTCTGCTTTTTCTCATGGATAGCACAAGACCTGATGTATAGCACCGTGTTTCAAATGAATGTTGGATGAATTTCAGGCAAGGGTGAATAAATAAATGGAATGAATGTATTTAAAAATTAATTATAATAACTTCTTTTTGTGGGAATTTGAAGGGTGGGAAAGAGGTCAGAAAAGATTCTATGAAAGTGGTGAAGTAGTGCTGAAAAGAAAAAAAACAAAGAGCCCCATTACAAAGTGGGCAAAAGATGTAAGTAGATGCTTCTCAAAAGAAGACATATGAGCAGCCAACAGATACATGAAAACATGTTCAGCCTCACTAGTCATCAAAGAAATGCAAATTAAAACCACATTGAGACATCACGTAGCTCCAGTCAGGATGGCCATCATCAATAACTCAAAAAAACAACAGATGCTGGAGAGGATGTGGAGAAAAGGGAACACTTCTACACTGTTGGTGGGAGTGTAAACTAATACAGCCTCTGTGGAAAACAGTGTGGTGATTCCTAAAAGATTTAAAAATTTACCTCCCATATGACCCTGCAATCCCCCTACTGGGAATGTACCCGGAGGAA
>CAUYQG010272960.1:0-15121 GCA_963574415.1 Tarsius wallacei
GTAGTTCCAGCTACTCGGAAGGCTGAGGCGGAAGGATCGCCGGAGCCCTGCAGGTCGAGGCTGCGGTGGCCGGGAGCGGCCACTGCACTCCAGTCTGGGCGACAGAGTGAGACTCCAACTCAAAAAAAAAAAAAAAAAAAAGTATTGTTCAGTCATGTATTAATTCCTAGAGTATGGTTTTTACTCTTAGGGTGTGAAAGTCTTTGGTATCTCTGGTGAACAACAAATATTGTCACTAATGTTTCTCCACTCTTGATTTGCCTAAATTCCAGCATGTCTCTTGTCCTTAGTGGCTTTTGAAATTAATTCTCTGCTTTCCAGAATGCCTCCTTCCTCCTGGACAGATTATAAATTAGTCAAATATGTTAAAACTCACTTTTCAGTCCACTGTCCCTTCCTTACCCATGAAAGTCCGAGATGTCTTCACAGTCCTAAACTCTTAAGACTTGATATTTTTGTCAGGCAAGAGTGAAACTACTTGGGACTTACTTCCTTGAATTTAGGTTTCAAAAACACCCCAAGAAAGAAAGACTGGCTGAATGCAGGGTTCATTTTCTGAGCTTCCTTTTCATCAAGAATCACAGCAATCAGTCATGAGTTGGTTGCCATCTAATGCCTACTATATACATATATTGTCAGAAAATAAGCTACTTTGTCAAGGCAAGACCAGAAAGGTTAATTTTTCTTTAAAAATGCAAATTTATCATTTGTGAGCTCAAAACTCTTATATTGCCTTTAATTTTAAAAAATAGTGTACCAGAAATGTCCAGTATTGTCTGACCCCTGCCTGCTTCTTCAAATCTTGTGGACTACCTCTTACCAACTGAGATAAGCACATGTACACACAGAAAAGGGTTCCTCTCAGCTTAGTGGCATGAGCTGTTTCTTTATAGTTTTTCTGTCTGTATTGTGTTCCACCTGCTTGGAATACTTGCCCCACATCCTAGTTGACAGGTTAATCAAAATTCATCTTTTATACTCAAACGCTCCTTCATCAAAAACCTCTTTCCTAATATTCTTTCTGCACAGATCATTTTCCATTGTTATAGGCATTAATATCTCCCTAATGCTTTTCAGAAATCTTACTTCATATTGTAATTAGGTTTTTTGCTTGATTTAATCGCTTGCTCCCTTCTGAAGGCAGAGACTATGTCTGTTTTGCAAATACATAATCTAGTATAGGCAGTCCTTACTTTGCCCAGTTCTGATATGGAAAAATTTTAGTTATCACTGGTATCGCTAGTTAAAACAAGTCCCAACAAATATGATTTAAATTTCAAGAACTACTATATTTTAACTGTGATATATTACATAAAGTACAAACTTCCCTGATAACTTTTCAATCGACAAACTATTATTTGAATAACAGGTGCCTCTGTTTTATCTGTCTGTCAGTGATTGGTCACTGTGCACCTGTTAGTTCATGAACAGAAAGCAAAACATGTAATTGCATTTGCCGCCTTGTCTCAATGATAAACCCACATGACATTTTTTTTCACAAATGCATAATAGGAAGAGGGAGTCAGTCAGCAAAAGAAAAGTGCAGCAAAGAAACAAAAGTGATACCACTAGAAGCAAAACTCAAATCAAACATAAATGGAGTGATAGAAGAAATAGCTGACTGTAAGAATGTTAATGCTGTTTCCCTTTCATAGAAAGGAGATATACAGCCAGAGGAACTTAGTAAAAGTAATCTTATTGATATAAATGAGAAAAGTGGTGGTGAAAGGCTAAAGATTTCCCAGAGGAAGCGATGCTGACAAATACCTTCACATTTAAAGGAACTCTCAGATATCTCAGAACATTGGAAGTGAAAAGAATAAATTATTGGAAGCAGATCTCAACTTAGAAAGAAATATGATAATGACAGTTTACCAAGACCTAGAGGCGCACCAAGCTCACTCTTTTTCTGCTTTAACAAATTAAAAACTGTTGTTGCCAATGTTTTTAGGGTTTTAAATTACAGCATATTAAATAAATACTAGTTTTACCTTTTTTCCCATTTTTCTTTACGTCTATAATGAACAGTAAGAATTTTTAATGTTTTAGCAACAATTTTAAAGGTCGCAGAACAGTTGTCGTTTTTTCCAATTAATTATTAAGCTCTGTTTGCATGGTTTCAATTCGCACAGTTTCAGCATGCACAGTTATTTTTATATTCTTGCACTACCATGCAAAGACCTACTGTTGTTAGTTGTCAGTAAGTAGTTTTTGAGTAACTGAATTAAAATTTAAAAAAAAAGAAAGTACTAAGAAAAGGGAGATCTGTACTTTATAGGAATGAGTTTTGCTTACTGCTCAGTTTTAGTCTTGATTAAGTTACCAGATGTCACCTTATTCTGGAGAAGTTTTAAAACAGATTATAGATCATTGGTAGTGTTTTATGATAAATTTGGGACAGTAATGATAGGCTGTTAAAATTATGCAGAGAATAAGATAGTTACAATTTTGATTATACTTGAATATTCTGAATAACTCTAAATGATCTCTCAATCCAAATTTGGAAATATGCTATCATTTGGAGAATTATGCATGAGTTTAAGTTCAGTTTAAAAACTGTTCTATTTATTCAAACTAGCTAACCACTCAGTTGAATTTTCTATATAATTTTTGCATTACCTTCTCTTTGATATTTTTATTTATGTAAAGTATTTATTTTCTTTTTCATATTGTTTTAACATTTACTGCACTTATGTAATGTAGTTTTTCTCCATTTAAAATTTTACTGACATCTATAAAAATATTCAATGATTCAGTCTACTCAATACATGTTTAGTCTCAATCCTGATCCAGTCTTACTCAGTAACATGTAACTGTTTTAACAAAAAGCAAATACAAAGTAAACATAAAATATGTAAATTAATAATCAGTAAATATAAGTCTAATGAAAAAATTTTTTTTTCATATTTGTTAAAAACTGACTTTCAATTTTTCTCCTTTTAATTTTTGGAAATATTTTCTAAAACTTTGTGTATGCACTTATCAAAACCATTCTTAGAAATCAACTCAGTTAGTGACCACAATATGGATATTGGTTTACACCAAATGCCAGAAAGTCATATTATGATGACATCTATAAACCTTAGTCCAGACAAAATGACTCACTGGACAAAATTACATGATACATAAGTTTTCAATTATCATACAATAAGCAACTTGAGATTCTCCAGATGAGAGAACATGTAAGGTAAGGTATTTGAACTCAGTTTTTGCCTGAAGAACCATTCTAAATTTCAATTTAATTAGGTAGAGCTTGAGATGATATGGTGAACTCACTGAAATGAGGAGACAGATTGAAGTTTAGAGATGCTGAAAAGCTAGAATTTTCAGGGCAAAATAAGGAGTGGGATGAGCTAAGTCAAGGGTTAGAAGTCTGTGTGTGAGCTTTCTATACAGGCTTAGGCGACAACTGAGTTTTGAATGTGCAGGAAAAGACTTTGGAAACCTCAGCTGCAATTAGTGTATCTTTTTCATGCCTATGATAATCCAAAGACATGCAGTACTGAGAAACTCTGTAGTTAGTCAAGATATGTTAGAGAAATGGTGCTGAACTCTTTTGGCTTCATCTGAAAACCCATGAAATTCACACCTTAAGAGTAATGATCATACCCTAGAGTGAGATATATGCCCCAAGTCTGGGAACAAAACTGAAATAGATGCACCCTAACAAAAAATAAAATTGGACTTAATAAGCTTGAATGCATTACCAGTAACTTCATGGCTATACAGAAAATAAATCGCATACATAAAGAAAGACAACATTATTCAAACTTTCTACCATATATATCCTCAATTTCTAATATGTGATTTTTTAAAAAATCACTAAACTTTAAAAAAAAAGCAAAAGCAAAGTAAAAAACTCTGAAAGATATGACCCATAAAATAATTAAAAACCAACTTAACTGAAACTGATTATGGCCTAGGTATTGGAATTAGCAAACAAGGACTAAAAAACATACTAGTAATATATTAAGGGTCCTAAAGATAAGGGTAGACATAGTGATAAAGCAAAATAGGGCATCTTCCCAGATATCTAACTGCTGGGCCTATATCAAAAAGAAAGGAAGTCAGTATATCAAAGAGATATCTGCACTCCCATATTTATTGTGGCATCATTTACAATAGCAAGATACTGAAACAACCTAAATGTTCATCAGTAGACTCATGGATAAGGAAAATTTGTTATATAGGTATACACAATGTAATATTGTCCAGTCATAAAAAATGGTAAGATCCTGTCATTTACAACAACATGGATAGAACTGGAGGACATTATGTTAAGTGAAATAAGCTGAGCACAGAAAGACAAATACAACTTCTCATTCATATGTGAGAGATAAAAAGTGGATTTCATAGAAATAAAGCAGAACGGTGGCAACCAGAGGTTAGAAGGGGAAGAGTAGAGGGGGAAATTAGTTGACTACTAGGTACAAAACTACTGGTAAACAGAAGGAATAAATTCTAGTATTCAGTAGTACATTAGGGAAATTATAGTTAATAATTTATTGTACATTCCAAAATAGCTAGAATAATTTTAATGTTGTCTACTCAAAGAAAAGAAAAATGTTTGAAGTGACAGATATTCTAACTATATAGATTTAATCACTATACATTGTATATGTCTATCAAAATATATGCATACTAAAAATATGTACAATTATGATATCAGTAATAAAAATAAACTTTAAAAAAGTGATAGAATTGTTGCAATTTTTATTTTGTTGAAAATTGGGAAAGCTGTTGATTTAAAGGTTCAGTGTAATTCTCATAAAAGTCCTCATTGACTTTCCTATAGAATAAACATGACTGACTATATGGAAATGAATACCTGACCAAAGCTTGAACATTTACACTTCAGCCTCAGAAAATGAGTTGAATCTAAGAGAGTCTAGTCACACTCTGTTGGTGCCTGTACCTACAGCATGCAGTCTCATCGCCATGAGGTAGTCATTTACCTCTCTTGCATACTGATAATTAAAAAAAAATTTCTAAGTCTCAAACTTTCCAAATATATGGCTGTGTTTTATTCTCAGTGTCTGTGAGTCACCACTTAAATCTTTATTATAGTATTTCTATTTTTTACTTATATTAGCTTAAATTTGTTTTTACATTACAGCCGCAATACTAACATATTTATTAGGTAGCAATTTCCCAAACCCCATGGACAAATACCAGTATTTGCTTAGTAAATATTTAATAGAGATTTTGAGGATGCTACAATTTCAAAAACTCATAAATATAAATTGGAGATTGGATAAATTATTGTCTACCCAAGTACAGGAGATCTTGTCATGTATATAATGTACAGTATTTACCTCGTCAAATCTACCTGTGGTGGAGCAATGCAAAATTATCATTAGTCTCATTATGTCAGAAGAATCAAAAGTGTGTTATGCATTCTTGGAAAGTTCAATCATGTGTTTGGTGACATTTGTTTTGTTTCTATAAAATGAGTCATTCCAGACATTTTTCTTAGTCCAAACACTGAATGTTTTAAAAAAATAGTGAAGCCCATCTTACAAAGACAAAAAGTCATCATTTAATAGTTATTCTTTTTAAAAAAATACAAAACAAATGTGTTTAAATTAAGAGAAGATAAGTGATAGAATATAATTTAATGTGTTTTATCATTAGAACTTAGAGATTACTTTGTAAAACATTTCTAATATAAATTGGATGGCCAATTAGAAAGATTTTACAGGAAGATTTCAAGTTCTCAATAGGGATTAGGGTATTTGATTTTCAAAAGAGTTATAATCTTAGTAGCCTATGATGTTATGATATTACTATCAATCAGGTCTTTATTTAAACAATGAAAGGCATCAAAGTAAAGAGTATCAGAATTTCTTGACTGAAATACATAACAAAAACATGTACCCTTTGATGACATGTTCATCCAGGAGAAATGATAGTAAACTCTGAGACTGTGCAGGCATGGAGGAAACACTCTAACACCCAAACACAAATGTAAAAGATACTCGTGACTACTGAAATCACTAGAAAATTCTGTAATGGTTAGTGCTCAGTTATCACAGCTAGAGTGAACATTCAGAGAGAGAAATTTTGCAAGATTAAAAAAAACTAATTTAGCACTATATCCAAGTTTCAGGTAGGATCATAGAAAGCCATTCTGAAAGTAAAGCTCAAATATGGAGTTATTAGACTCACATTTTGAATAATGTAACAGAAGGTAAGTCTTGTGGTAGTCTTTACAGTGTGACCACCATCACAACCACGAACCATTTACCTCTAGTCACCGGGGTCCTTACCTTTCTCATTTGTCTACAACTGTTAAGAATTTAATGATTATGAAGAGCTTTTTATTGGCTCAGATTTAGGCAATATACTTGTATACTTTCAATATTTGCAAAAAATCATACATTATCATCATCACAGATTTTTTAAAAATACTTTACAATATCCATAACAGGGAAAAATCAGCACAACCCAATTAATCATATGTATTTTTTGTTACAACAAATGTATACAATTCAGAGTTTTTCATAACAAAATGTATATGATTTGGATCAATTGACCCTCTGGTCCTTGAACATTTTTAAAAATAGATAATTGTCCTTTTAAAAGTAGACAGTACCTTGGAATTCTTTTTGTCTTCATTTTACAGTAAGAAGAATGAATTCTATAAAGGAAAAGGAACTTGTATATTCACAAAACTCATCTGTGATGGCAGCTTGTATTAGTCTGATGACTCCTAATTTTTATTTATGACTTAAAGTTGATGTCACTTTTATTTCTCCCAATTCACTTAGCTTTATATCAATCACCATAATTTTTCTATCATAATGAAAGGGAGTTATTTGCTCTAAAGCTCTGTGCAAATGGTAGAGATGGATAAGAGTTTAGTTTTCCACATCTTCAATCCTATTATCTTCCTACTCCTCTGATCTATTTTTCAAATAAATGGTATTTTTCTGTTGCCACATACAAAGGTACCAGAAATCGGTGCCTTGCACCCACAGCTTGGAAAGGAAGAAAAATAGAATAATTTGGAATACTTTGGGAAAGCTATGATTGAGCAAGAAAGTTTGCAGGAGTTTCATGACTAATAGTGTCTCACATTCTGTTGAAGACATCTTGTTTAAGAAGTTCCTGACCAAATGCCCACCAGACTCCCATCCTCTGACAAAAGCTGTTGACTTATTGGGGCCTGTAATTGTGCAAATCTGTACAACTTTTCTGAAACTCTAAATCTTGAAGGGCCTTTTAAAGTGAGTGTTATAAATTGAAAGTATGCATATGCCAGTTATGCCTGTCTCATTATTGCTAGGAAAGAAATATCTCAAGTGAAAGGAAAGGAGCCTTTTTAACCAACACTGAGGACTAAAAATATCTGAAAATGCTATTTTAATGGCAAGGAGACAATTACATTAAAGTGTCTTTATGAAAAAAACATTGTATCCATCAACTATAGCTGGACTATAAAACACTACATATTATATTGTTTTAAAGTGAAGCAACTTCATTGGTTTATTTTTGGTCACACAATCATTGCTTAACTCCCCTCTTCAGACATAAATTATATTGATGGTATGCTTTATTTTCACCATTTAAATTTCCTCTTGCCCCTCAGGTATTCAAGCATTATTTGGATAGAACCAAATTTAGTGAAGAACAGAATAACTAGTTTTTGTTAAGATAATTCACCTTTCAGTCAGTACTAGGTGCTAATTTACAGTTCTAAAGGCTACCTTATGTTGAATAAAGGATGGCAATTTCACAGCTGAGAGGCTTCTCTCTTTAGCCTGTACCTATTTTAGTGCCTGTACCCTTTGAGGGTATGAACATCACTTTTTAAATACCTGAATTTATTTATTTATTTTTCTTTTTGCAGTGTTCATAATTGTATGTAACATGGGCTGAAAGAAATGTTGCACACTGTTAAATATACCAAGTGGAATTAGGTTATCCAAATTAAGGAAATCCTGTGTGCTTGGATTAGTCTCCTGGGATCCATGTTGTTCAGAATCCCAGCTACCAACTTGAGACTTACTGTAATCTCTCTGCTCTTCATTTCCCTGTGCTCAGAAATGTACACTAAAGGACAGCTTCACCTTTTCCTTCTTCCCTCAGGATTTGTTCAAAATGACTAGTCCAATTTAACGATTCGAGCTGTTACATTTTCTAATCAATTCATTGGTTAACTAATTAATTGATGTTCAATTAATTTCCAATAATGTCTTTCTTCCTCTGACACTGGACTTTTAATCTCTGTTCACTCATATTAAATCCCTGACATGTGTTCATTTCTCCTCTGAATTAATTATATTTTTGCAATAAATAATACCTGACCCATTAAAGGGACTCAACAAATGTAAAATTGAATGGTTCAAAGATTCACATGTTCTATAAATGTATTAGAATAATTATACTTTATTGATGACTTTTTCATTGGTGAATTATTAAACGCACCAGAAAGAGTATGATATTTGATGTCATACAGATTCAGTTCAATACCCAGCTTTATTATTTACAAGTATCCTGATTTGAGCTCTGTAAACTTCATTTTCTTCATCTTCCAAATATGAATATCTTCCTCATTTTGCTCTGGTTACTTATTTGTCACATATTAGCATTTAGTAATGTAGGTTCTACAATCTCAACTGGTAAAAACATAAGTTTTCAGTCCTTTGTATATTTGTATTCAAGAAAGGAAAGTTTTAAATATTTTAGGATGACTTTATAAAAAATATTGAACTGGTTGCTTTTTGATATTATTTAAGAAAATCCAAGTTGCAGTTTCTATATATTTTTAAAAATTGATATGACTGATGGAATTTCCTAGACAAAACTCTACCAGCGGTATCCAGAGAATTATTATCTATTAGCAAATTTTACTCCATTTTCAACACTACGTTTTCTCACTAATAACACAATATTAAACAATGTAGGTTTAAAAAAGGAGCATTCATAAAATATAGTTTTGTGGCTAAACATTTTATTTGGATATTCCATCCTACACTGGCATCTGAAATAGATATATATGCCCAAATGCTTTCCCCTTGTGGAAAAATAGAAACTTAAAATTGGCCATTTTTTTGGCCTCTAAATATAAGCTTAGCTTAATCAACAGTTTATATAAGAGCACAAGACCTAGCATAACTGGCAGTGTTTTCTCCTATAAGACTAGGGAGAATAGTATTCTTTATCAGGTGAAACATTGCAGAAGAAGCAGGTTAAGGTTGCAAAGATAATGAGTTAGGTTTGAGCATGATGCATTTGAGGATACTATTTTTCTTCCATTTAGGTATATATACTAGTGTAGCTAGATATGAAGGGTTGTAGCAAATCAAGTTTTCTGTGTTGAAAAGAGAAATTTGAGGTGAACTGTTTTCCCTTATAACTTTGGGTGAGTCATTCAGCTTCAGTTAAGGGCTAAGTATTCTCATCTGTATCACAAGTGGTTGAATTTGTTTTTGCTTCTTTTTTTTCCTCTAAAGTGAGTTTACCTTTTAAATGCTACGATTTTCAGAGGAAGGTAGTCTATTTATCAGTTATCTAAAACTATTATCCTTGGTTCCTTGTGATTATGATTTATTGTATTACTGTAACCCTAATCTATTCCTAGTTCATTTATCACTATTCTCCATTTTTGTTGTCTTTCCCAGAATAATTAAATCTTTTTGAAAAATAACATCCCAAAATAATTTTTGAAAACTTAGAAAAAAATAATTTTATTGTTTTCTACAATTTAATTTATTTTTACAGTAATTCTTGTGATGTTCTATTCAATCTGAACTTATTTGGACTTCGCAGCAACTTGAATGGATTTGAAGTCAATCATACCTAGTGGTCTATCACAGAAACAAAGAACAGAGTATACCATATGTTTTCACTCATAAGCGGACCTTGAACAATTATAATACTTTAAGAAAGTGTTTGTTTGGCAGTAATGGGAAACTGTCAGGGGAGGAGGGGTGGGATTGGCAGTTGAGGGAAACTGCTAGCGGAGGGAGGGGCATACCTCATCAGCAAGGGTGCCTGCATAATCAATGTTTGTATACCTAATCTTGAATTGTACACCACTTCTTTATAATAAAAAAATGAACTTATTTGATTTTAAAGACTTTCACTGTGGCCTTCAGATAATCCATTGCTTTCATCCTCAATCATTTCAGTGCTTGTTCACCATATCTGTAACTTATTTCTTCCCTTTATTTACTCTTTTATTCTCAGCTCAAATCTCAATTTCTTAGCAATGTATGTTCCTTCTGAATAGTTTACACACTTTTAGATATATTTTAAATAATTTAATCTCTTCACCCTCCTGCCCCTCCCTTCCCCCTTTGCCTTCTTTCCCTCTCTCTCCAACTCATCCCTCCATTATTTCTCTCTCTCCTTCCAGCCCTCCATCCTTCTGTCCCTAAAATTTTGTTGTTGTTCTTCA
Organism: Tarsius wallacei; assembly: GCA_963574415.1. NCBI lineage: Eukaryota > Metazoa > Chordata > Mammalia > Primates > Tarsiidae > Tarsius > Tarsius wallacei. Next base: position 10,406 of record CAUYQG010272960.1, read on the forward strand.
TTTAATCATGTCTCTAAATTAGACATTTGGTTCCCTTATCATTCTTTATTTTTCTCTGGCACTTCCTTCTATTTGTTTACATCTTTAGGAAAAAGAAAGGTAGATGGCTGAAGTTTAAGGTTAGCAATATTACCACCTCTCATCCTAAAACTACCTCAAATTCCTCTCTCAAATCAATCCAAATATTCTCCATTGTAATCACTCTTTCATTACCACCTACTACAGCCATAATTCTGGTACTTAGTACATTTTGCTTTCTATCTAGGACTGTGTTTACTAGTAGTAGATCCTCAGTGCCTTGATTTTAGGACCCACGCATTATTTAATTTTTAAATGAAAGCTCAGTAATGATTATCTCTTCAGAATCGTTTTTGTTTTTTTTTAGCCTCAAGAGATACAAAAGTTTCCATTATGTCCTAACCACTTGCAACAATTGTTTTTAATAGTAATTTTTCATATTCTTCCACATCTTTCCTTTGTTTTTCTTTCATAAATATTTTAAATGTTAAGTGACTTATTTGTGTTGGAATGGGGTGAGGGGGAGATAAGAAAGAAAAAGGAGGTGTTTGAATAACAATTTGAGGATGAGATGAGTGGAAGACGTTTGTTAAGGAGAGATGTCTGAGCAAATTATTTTTATCATTAAGCAATATAAGAAATAAAGTAGACTTAATTATTTTTTCCTAATATATCAACTTTTTAAGTTTTATTTTGTTTTAATTGACATAATATTTATAGGGCACTGTGTGATGTTTTAATACATGTATGCATGTGTAATAATCAAATCAAGGTAATTGGCATATTTATCACTTCAAACAATTATCATTTTTGTGGTGAAAACATTCAAAATTTACTCTTGTACTTTGAAATATACAATACATATTAAAATTTGAAACACTCTAAAGAGCACCAATCATTGACCAATCATCTCATAAACCACTTTGCCCCATTATACCCTAGTCCCCATTCTCTGGCCCTGCATTCAAATATGTGTCTACTGGAAGTCTTAGTCAGAGCAATCAGGTGAGAGAAAGAAATACAATCAGGAAAGAGAAAGAAATACAGGGTACCAAATTGGAAAAGAAAAATATCAAACTATCTCTGTTTGTTGATGATATGCTCTTATGCCTAGAAAACCCTAAAGACTCTTCCGAAAGACTCCTGATCTTGATAAAAGAATTCGGTAAAGTCTCAGGTTACAAAATCAACACACACAAATCAGTAGCACTGCTATACATCAATAACAACCAAGCTGAGACTCAAATCAAGAATTCAATCCCATTTACAATTGCTACCCTGAGAAAATACTTAGAAATATGTGTGTGTGTATATATATATATATATTTTTTTTTTTTTAAAGAAAAGAAAAAAATCCCATGCTCATGGATTGAAAGAATCAACATTCTTAAAACGGCCATACTGTCCAAAGCAATCTACAGATTCATTGTAATCTCTATCAAATAATCATTGTAATTTTTCACAGAATTAGGGAAAAACAACCTGAAAATTCATGTGAAACCCAAATAACCAAAGTAATCCTAATAAAAAAGAACAAATCTAAAGACATCACATCACCAGGTTCCAAATTACAATGCAATGCTATGGTCAACAAAACTGCAATGGTACTGGTACAAAAGCTGAAACATAAACTAATGGAGTAGAATAGAAAATTTAGAAGTAAACACAAATTCCCATAACCAACTAAGTCCTACCAATTAAACAGAAGCTTACAATGGGGAAAAAAACACATTTCAATAAATTGTGCTGGGAAAACTGAGTAGTCACATGCAGAAGCATGAAATGTGATCTCTGTCTCTCATCGTATACAAAAATTAACTCAAGATGGATTAAACATAAGATCTGAAACATAAAAATTCTAAAACAAAACCAAAGAAAAATTGTTCTAATCATTGGTCTAGGCAAATAATTTTTAAGAACCCAAAAGCAAATGCAACAAAAACAAAAATAAAGGGGACTTAATAAACTAAAAATTTCTGCACGACAAAAGAAATAACTAATAGAGCAAATAAGCAACTTATAGAATGGGAGAACATATTTGTAAACTATACATCAGCCAAAGGACTAATATCTGGAAACTATCCTTTCTCAAAAGATAAATTCTATTACAAGAACAACTTATTTCATTGTGTATGTCTTTGTCAAAAATACAAAGTTGTTGCTTCTGGGGTTTGGAGGTCAGTATGACCAGGAAGTGACATGAGAAACTCCCTGGAGCCATGGTAGCAAAAAAGTTTTTCTGTTCAGATTTTTATGATTTATAATGCCTACTCAGAATATCATCTTGAATGTTGAAATAATAATAATATAATTATTTTATCCCCCAATATTGCATTATAAGCAAACCCAAATTTAGGGAAGTTCTATGAAACACTACTCTTTAATTTTCAAAAATTTCTAACTTGTAGAAGATAAAGAAAGATTAGGAAGAATTCCAGATTGAAGAAAGTCAGAGACATGACAATTAAATACATTGTGTAATCCAGAATTGCATCCCAAACCAAATGAAAAACTTTAGTAGAAAAATTAATATAATTTGAATAAAGTCTATAGATTATATAACTGTACTACCTTAATGTGAATTTTCTGATTTTTATATCAGGGATGTATTTATGGAAAAGAATGCTCTTGTTTAAAACATTACACTATGAAGTATTTGGAGATAAAGAGAGTTTTTTACTGCATCTTACAAACATTTCAAATATATCTACATATATACATTCATGTGTGTTTGCTGTATCTATTCTCATGTGTATACATATATCTTTAAATACACAAAAAATGATAACAAAAGTTAAATGTCTAAAATTGACATCTGGCAATCTGAGTAAAGAATATATATCAATTTTTAATTTAATTTTGGCAATATTTTAGTAAGTCTGAAACTATTACAAAACAACAACAACAAAAACAAATTCTGTAGGGCCAGAGGAATGGAAATATTGTTTCAAGTATTAAAGTAAGTAATAGTTGGGGATATGTTACTCAAAATTATTCTTCATATTGTATATGTTTTGAAGAAATTGAGTTGATTGATGGAGGTTATAGAATAAAAAGAAGAGTTCTAAGTAAGAAATTAAGGTCTACTATATATCTAAGTTTGGAGAAACTAATACAAAATTTATAATGAACTTTTGTTTCTAGAAAGATGCTACAGGGAAATTTTTTTTCAAAAAAATTAAAAAAGAAATGTTAGAGAAGGTACTGTAAAAGACTCTTCCAAGGCAAACATTGTAGATACACACACACACACACACATACACACACACACACACACACACACATAATCTGCCATATATATGTTTGTTTATATATTTATGTGTGTGTGTGTATATATATATATATATATATTTATACACAGTAGTAAGAAATCTACAAAGAATAAAAGCCAAGTGAATTCTAAGAGATAAGGAATTATTTTTCTTTTTCTTTTCCTTTTTGTTTTCTGGGCCTGCGGAAGTGCTGGATCATCTCGGAGAGAACCGCATGTCTTTGCTTCTTTCCTTTTCGCTCTGTGACATGCAGGTCTGGGGAGTCCATAGGAAGGATGCTGGGACACCCAGAAGTTGGGAGATGGCCTTGTTGTCCCTCAGTCAGATCTGATCTCTTGTATGGAGTAAAGGAAAGAGCTCTGGAATGTGAAGAGACACAAAACATTAGCCAATCTACCAGCTGTGACTCCTCATTACACTGAAGGACTTTTGCCAGAGAAGAGCATAGAAGAGTCACTTACAAAGGTGCCAATGGGAAGATATGGAAGATTTGACCTTAAGAACTTACACTTAAAAAAACCTTGGGAAAGTCTGCATGAAGGTGAAGGGCAGATAGGATGTTCTATTGTAAATAACCATTACAAATGTAAGAAGTGTGGGAAAGTTTTTCATCAACACTCTAAATTTGTTATCCACCAGAATATCCATATTTCTGAAATGGCATCCAAACATGAATATGGTAAAATGTTTAACCAGTCCTCAAAATAAAGTCAACATCAAAAGAATAGTGGAGGAAATATGTACACAATATATGTGGGAGAGTGTTTAGGAAATCATCTTATCTAAATAGACATGAAAGTATCCACAGTGGAGAGAAAGTCTTCAAAAGTGAAAAAAGTGGCAAAGCCTTTAGCTATTATTCATGCCATTCTGAACATCAGAAAAATTCATACAGGAGAGAACCTCTATAAATATGAAGAATATGATAAAGTCTTTACTTGGTATTCACATCTTATTCACCATTAGAGAGTCCATTTACCTAAGACAATCTACAGATTTAATGCAATACCCATCAAATTACCAGCAACATTCTTCTCAGACCTAGAAAAAACAATACAGGAATTCATATGGAAACATAAACGACCACGACTAGCCAAAACAATCCTCAGCAAAAAACAAAAACAAAAACAACAACAACAAAAACAACGACAAAAAATACCAGGAGGTATCACACTCACAGACTTTAAGCTTTATTATAAAGCTACAATAATCAAAACAGCCTGATATTGGTACAAGAACAGGCATATGGATCAATGGAATAGAATTGAGATTCCAGAAGCGAAACCTCAATTTCTCAATCAACTCATCTTCGACAAAGCCTCCACCACCCACCACTGGGGAGAGGAGAACCTACTCAGTAAATGATGCTGGGAAAACTGGCTGACCACATGCAGAAGATTCAAACAGGACCCCTATCTATCCCTAT
>CAUYQG010272964.1:0-24617 GCA_963574415.1 Tarsius wallacei
GTTATCTCCAAAGGAGATACTTAGTAGACAGATACAGAGTGGATCTTCTCTCTAGAAAACTATTTTAAAAGCTCTTCGATTTTTAAGTTTAAAAGATTTTAAACAGGCATCTTTATGGTTAAATCAGGTCTTAACCGCTAAATAGTAAGTTGCAGGAAAATCTCTAAATTAGCATTTCTCAACATTTTAAAATCCATGATCCCATTTATTGATGGAAATCTTACATATTCTCCTTTTAAATTTTGTTTATTATTGATGTGAAAATAAATCTGGGGAGATGGAGTAGATGACATTTCCCTGGTCTTCCTGCTTAAGTACACTTAAAAACCCAGGACAATATACACAACTCAAATTTCATAAGACTCTGAAAGATGGAGAGGACAAGACAGAGTGGCTAGGGAGCTGAGGATCTGAAGAATGACATGGTAGTGAGTTTTCTGGGTTTTCTTTGTTGGTTCATATATCCCAGACTGGGAACCAACAAAGTTGGAAACTCAGAATCACAAATAAATGCAGACCCCCCCCCAAAACCCAACCCAAATAAATGCCTACTTTTCAGCAAAAGGACTACAAAAGAGAGCTTAGCAAGCCAGCAGACTTTTAGGAAATGTAACTCCTCTGCTATAGCCAAACACAACAGAAAAAAAAATGTGGTCCCACCCTGACTCATAGCAACAAATGCCTAGTGGTGAACCTAGACTTCCACTCTTACCAAGTTGTAATGTGGTGCCCTAACTTCTCTCCTGAGGTGGTATCAGAGAAGGATTAGTAGAGAGTTGCAAATATCAGTTCCACTGGCTGTTAATGAGGTTCCAATCCCCTACTCCCTTTCTCCATGTCATTGGAGACCACAGGGGGAAGAGGATAGAGGTACTTTAAACTCTTCCAGCCAGAGGTATTAGTAAGGATATAGTGGAGAGCGGGAAGTACCACCCTTGCCCAGCAGTAAAGAGGAGCCCCCTTCACATTGTCAGTAGAGCCTAAGTGGGAGATTCTAGATGTCTCACCTGGTATCCGCCCCCTGTCAACCTGTATGAGAAGAATCCATCTAAAAGAGAAGCTTCAAGTATAAGTATAAGTCCAAAGCCTCATAATGCCCAAAATGTTCAGGTTTCAATTGAAAATCAGTTGTCGTACCAAGAACAAGGAAGATCTGAAATTGAGTGAAAAGAGAATCAGTAGATGTTAACATCATGATGACAAAGATGTTAGCATTATTTGACAAAAAGATTTTAAAACAACCATCATTAAAAGACTTCAGTGAATAATTATGACCATGCGTGAAACAAATGAAAATAGAGTCTCAATAAGGAAATAGAAATATGGAGCTAGAATATAAAGAACAACTAAATAGAAATTTTAAAACTGAAAATTACAGTAACCAAACAAACAAACAAACAAAAAACCTCATTGGATAGATTTAATAGCAGAATAGAGAGGACAGAGGAAAGAATCAGTGACCTTGAAGATAGAACAACAAAAATTACCCATTTTGAACAACAAAAGAAATAGAATTTTAAAAAATGAACAGAACCCCAGAGATGTGTGGTTATAATAGAAGATTTAACACTGATGTGTTTGGAGTCCTGGAAGATGAGGAGAAAGAAGATGGGGCTGAAAAAGTACTCAAAGATATAATGACTGAAAACCCCCCAGATTTGACAAAATACAAACCTATAGATTAATCAGCTATAGACATGAGTCCTGAAGGTATAGTCTTAACCCACAGATTAAGAAGCTGAGCAAACCCCAAAGAGAATAAACTAAAAGAAATCCTTGCTGGACACATCATAGTAAAACTAGTGGCAACTAATGAAAAAACCTTGAAATCCCTTATCAGTAACGAAAAACAATTTAGATTACAGCATATTTCTCATGAGAAACTATAGATGCCAGAAGGAACTGGCACATTTTTCAAATGATGAAAGAAAAGAGCTGTTCATTCAGAATCTTATGTCCAGATATCAGATATCATTGAATTAATGAAAGGGAAATCAAGACATTCTCAGATGAAGGAAAACTAAGAGAGTTTGTCACCAGCAGATGCACCCTAAAAGAATAGCTTAGAGGCCATGTGCGGTGGCTCACGCCTGTAATCCCAGCACTTTAGGAGGCTGAGGTGGGAGGATTGCTTGAACCCAGGAGTTTGAGACCAACCTGGTCTATAAAAAATAACAAATTAGCCAGGCATGGTAGCATGTGCATGTAGTCACAGCTACTCAGGAGGTTGAGATGGAAGGATCACTTAAGCCCAGAAGATTGAGGCTCTAGTGAGCCATTATCATGCCACTACATTCCAGCCTGGGCAACAGAGTGAGACCCTGAGTCAAAAAATAAAATAATAAAATAAAAATAAAATCTAGTAGAAATTCTCTAAATAGAAAGGAAGTGATTAAAGAAGGGATCTTGAAACGTAAGAACCTGGTAAACAATATAATAGACTTTCTTTTCTTCTTGTGTCTTCTAAATTACACTTGACAGTTGAAGCAAAAATAGTATTGTCTGATGTAACTCTAAGTGTATGTAGGGAATATATTTAAGACACTTACAAACAGGGGAAGATAGAGGGACATAAAAAGAGTTAAGGTTCCTACACTTCACTTGAACTGTTAAAATGACACCAGTAGATTGTGAGAAGTTATATATATATAATACTTTGAGCAACCACTAAAGAAGATATACACAGAGATATACTGAAAAAGACTATAGATTAATCAGATTCTAAAAAATGTTCTAGTAATTTGCAGGAAAGCAAACAGAAAACAAGAGCATAGAGAACAAACAAAATGAAAAATAAAATTATATACTTAAACCCTTACATATCAGCGATTACAGCACATGTAAATGGCCTAATAACCAATTAAAAGACAGATATTGGGGTGTGGATTATAAAATATTTCCCAACTTATGCTGTCTATAAGAAATTCATTTCGCTTATGATGATACAGGCAAGTTGAAAGTAATAATAGCAACCCATATATATTTCCCTGATATCAAAACTAAGCAAAGACAGTACAAAAAATAAAACTACAGATTAGTATCCTTCATAAATATAGACTCAACAATTTTTAACAACAGTCTAGGCAACATAGCAAGACCCCTGTCTCTACAAAAATAAATAAAAAATTTGTTGGGTACGGTGGCACATGCCTGTAATCTACCTACCTGGGAGGCTGAGACAGGAGGATCTCCTGAGCTGAGGAGGTTGAGGCTGCAATGAGCTGTGATCATATCATTGCACTCCCCGGGTGACAGAATGAAACCCTGACTCAAAACAAAAAAACCTTATTAACAAACTGCATGGGATATGTTCCAAGACCTTTAGGTCTTGTTTTTTTCCTATACCCAGAAAAACCCAGAATTATCTTTTGGATGGGGGGGCCCCTTGTAGTACCGACTTCCTCCGCTGGGTAAATGTTTTAGGAAACCATTAGCATCAGTGTACCAGCGAGTGGTGTGAGAAGCTGCATTTGGCTTTTTTTTTTTTTGAGATTCCCTTTCCCTTTAACACTTTTGCCCATTTTACAATAGGTGATTTACAAGCACACTTGCCCACACCGCCCTGTGTGTTAAGCAGTTTTGGACCAAAAATAGCATGACCCCTGTGCCTCACCCTCTCTATTCACCAGATCTTACCCAAGCAACTTTTTTTTTTTCCTCCCCGATTAAAAAAAGTCCTCAAAGGAAAATGTTTGACTTATGTGGAAGAGGTGAAACAAAAATGGCAGAAACAAAATTGATGAATTAAAAAACTGTTTTGAGCAGCGGAAAAAGCATCAAATGGAGAGTACTTTGGAAGTGACTGAAGTTTAAATATGTTAGAATAAAAACACAATTTTTTATAAGCAAATTCTGTTTTTTGGGGTCTCCCCTTATATGTATATACCTATAATGAAGTTTAATTTATAAATTAGGCACAGTAAGAGATTACCAACTAATAAAATAGAATAACTATAGCAGTATACTATAATAAAAGTTATGTGACTATAGTCTTCTCCTCCCCAATATCTTATTGTACTGTACTCACCTATTTTTAGACCATGGCTAACTGTGAAACTGGAAGGCAAAGCCATGGTTAAGGGGAGTCTACTGTATATAAAAGGACTTATACACCATGACCAAGTGGGATTTATTCCAGGGCTGCAAGACTGGCTTAATATTAAAAAGTTAGTCAATGTGATGATCTACCATTCTAACAAATAAGAAAAGTCTTATGATTATATTAATGCAGAAAATATATTTGATAGAAATCAATGTCTACTCATGATAAAAATTCTCAGAAAAATAGGAATAAAGGGGAACTTTCTTAACTTTATAAGAGTATCTATAAGGCCTATAACTAACATAATATTTAAGATGATAGGCTATGCAACATGGTGGTGGAAGTTCTACCTAGTGCAGTAAAGCAAGAAAAAAATTAAAGCGTCTATCAATCAGAAAGGGAAAAAATAAAAGTGTTCCTGTTTGTAGTTGAAATGATTGTCTATATAGAAAATCCCAAGGAATCTACAAACAAACACACACATAGAAACCTTCCAAGAACTAATAAATGGTCCAGTAAGGTAACAGAATATAACGTAAGTATGCCAACACTCCTTTTTATTTCTGTATACTTTCAATAAATGTGGACAGAAATTAAGAACATGAGTTGGAATGTCTCAAAATAGGTGCAAGTCTAACCAAAAGTGTAATATATTTGTACACTGAAAACTAAAAAATGCTGATGAAAGAAATAAAAGGCCAGGCTCGGTGGCTCAGCCTGTAATCCCAGCACTTTGGGAGGCCAAGGTGAGAGGATTGCCTGAGCCCGAGGGTTCAAGACCTGCCCGGGGAACTTGGTGAGACCTCATCTCTACAATAAATAAAAAATTAGCCAGGCATGGTAGCGTGTGCCTGTAGTTCCAGCTACTTGGAAGGCTGAGGTGGAAGAATAGCCGGAGCCCAGCAGGTTGAGGCTGCGGTGGCCAGGAACATGCCACTGCCCTCCAACCTGGTTGACAGAGTGAGACTCCAACTCAAAAAAAAAAGAGAAAGAAACAATGATCTAAATAAATGGAGAAACATACTGTGTTCATGAATTGGAAGACTCAACATGGTAAATATGTTAGTTGTCATGAATTGATATGTAGATTTAATGCAATTACTGTCAAGCTTCCGGCAAGAGATTTTCTATATATAACCAAAATTATTCTAAATTTATATGGAAAGGCAATGGACCTGGAATAGCTAAAACAATTTTGAGAAAAGGAATCACTCTGTAATCTCAAGACATGCTAGAAGGTTATAGTAATCAAGACCCTGTGGTATTGCTGGAGGGATAAGCTCGCAAATCAGTGGAACAGAATAGAAGCCAGAAATAGAATCACAGAGATACGCCTACTGACTTTAGACAGAAGTGTAAAAGCAATTCCATGGAAAAAAGCCTCAATCAGTGGTTCTGGAGCATTTGGACATTTATAGACAAAAAAGAAAGAAAGAAAAAGTAAACTTCAACGTAAGCCTTACACATTATACAAAATCAACTCAAGATGGTTCACAGACTTCAATGTAATATGTAAAACTATAACACTTTAGAAAAAAATGGAAGGAATCATCAAGATCTAGGGCTAGGCAAAGAGTTATTGGACTTGACATGAAAAGGAAAAAAATGATAAACTGGACTTCATCAAAACTTAAGACTTGTCTCTGTGGAGGACCCCTGTTAAGAAGATGAAAAGGCAAGCTACAGACTGGGAGATCATATTTGCAAGCCATATATCCAACAAAAGACTAGTTCCAACAAAAGACTAGTATCTAGAATATTTAAAGAACTCCCAAAACTCAGAAGTACAAAATTGAACAGTTCAATTAGAAAATGGGCTAAAGAAATGAAGAGATTTTCACCAAAGAAGCCATACAAGTGGCAGCTAAGCTTGTGAAAAGATGTTCAACGTTATTAGTCAGTAGGAAAATGCAAATTAAAACCATAGTTTTAAAGCCATAGTGAAATATCTATCAGAATGACTAAAATAAAAAGTTGTGACACTAAATGCTGGTGGGGATGCAGAGAGACTGGATTGCTCAGACATTGCCAGTGGGATGTAAAATAATATAGCACCCTGGAGAACAATTTTACAGTTTCTTAAAAATAAACAAAACATGCAATTACCATACAACCCCAAAATTGCACTCTTAGACATTTATCCCAAAGAATTGAAAACTTATGTTAACACAAAAACATATAGCAATTTTATTCATAATTACTACAAACTGGAAACAACTTTGATGTCCTTTAGTAGATGATAAACAAACTCGTACATCCTATTGTGGGTTACTTCTCAGCAATAGAAAGGAATGAACCAATTGTATGTGCAAGAACTTTAATGAGTTTCCGGAGAATTATGTTTAGTGAAAAAGCCAATACGGTGGGTTATATACTATATGATTCCATTTATGTAAACTTCTTGAAATTATAGAAATGGAGAAAAGATTAGTGGTTGCAGGGGTTTAGGAGGGGTTGAGGGTAGGAAGGAAATAGGCTATAAAAGGATTCCAATATGAGGAATCCTTTTGGTAACAGAAATATTCCATATCTTGACTATATCAAGGTGAATATCCTGGTTGTAATATTATACTACTGTTTTGCCAGATGTTACTACTGGGGGGACTTGAGTAAAGGGTATTTAGGATCTGTTTGTATTAGTTATTACATCTGTGTAATTTTCAGAATAAAAAGTTTAATTAAAAAATAGGTTTCTAGGCCAGGTGTGGTGGCTCATGTCTGTAATTCCAACACTGGGAGGCCAAGGGGTTCAAAACCAGCCTGGGCAACATAGTGGGACCTCATCTCTACAAAAAAATCATCCAGGTGTGATGATGTGCGCCTGTTGTCCCAGCTACTTGGGAGGCTAAGGCGAAAGGATCGCCTGAGCCTAGGAGGTCAGGGCAGCAATGAGCTGTGATTGTGCCACTGCACTCCAGCCTAGGTGACAGAGTGAGACCCTGACTCATTAAACAATAAATAAATAAAAGTTTTCTGAATCTAGGTAATGGATATGCAGGTTGTGTTATTTGAAAATTTTCATAATATAAGAGAAAATAGTTTTCCCATATCTATATAGTAATGTATCACCATAATATCTTTATAGTATCATCTTATATATGTTAAATGACTTTATTCATAATTGCCAAAAACTGGAAACAGCCCTAATCTATTGAATAAACAAACCGTGGTACATCTAAGTAATGGAGTACTACTCAGTATTAAAGAACAAACTGCTATAATATTCAACAACATGATGAATGTCCAGTGTATTCTCTAAGTGAAGGAAGCCAGACTGAAAAGGCTATAATTATTATGACTCCACTTGTATGATATTCTTGCAAAGAGAGAGTTATAGAGACAGAAATCTGATTAGTGGTTGCCTAGGGCTGGGAAGGGAAGGCATGTGTGAATTCAGGGTCTTGGCAGAACTGTTCTAGATCTTGATTTTGGTGCTGATTACACCACTGTACTTGTTAGTCAAAATTTAGAGAATTGTCCACAAGAAAGGGTAAACTTTACTCTGTAGAAATTATATTTTAATTAAAAAAAATGAAAACGTGGCCAGTTGAAGGAGAACAAGTATTTTGACTAAAAACAAGCCAAATTAAAGATAATTTTAGGAAATAATTTTTCAAATGGCAGCACGTCTTCCTTTTTTTTCTTTAGTATCCATCTCTAAGGTCTTGATATTAAGTTCACACTTAGTAGAAAAAAGTTTAGTTATTTTGCTATAGCATAACTCTGAAATTGATGTTCAATACTCATCTAAGTTACTATTGTACATTTAGTTTAGAAAGTGAATTACAATGGCCAAGTTGGGAAAGACTTGGTCACTTATATGAAAAATACTTATGTCACTAGAAGCTATCAGTATGAAAGGGTGCCAAAAATGTGTAATACGGTCTTAGCCTTCAGAAAGATACATATTCAGTAAGGAAAGCAATATTTATTCTCAGATGTGTTAGACCACAGCTGGACTCTCTTAATATAATTTTGTCACCCAAGATAACTCAAGGGAGCTTTGATAGTTGACTGTAAGTTGGTGAAGGGCTGTTGTGTGGAAGAGGCAGTAGACTTACTTTGTGTTGCTGGAAAGATACAATTGTGATAGATGCTATAAGGAAGTATGTAGGTTTTATACTTAGAATTATGGACTTTCTACCAACTAGATCAGTAAAGAAATGGAACTACCTCTGGAGTGTTGAGCATCTACCTTAATCTGTGTTCAGAGGCACATATCTTCATTTTGTGAACTCTAGGTGCTTATAGATTATTTGATTTTATTTATCTCTTAAGATTGTAACATACGGTTTATACATTTTATTTGAAATGTCTTCTCCACGCTAAGCATCCTCAGATGTCTTTATCTGATATAGTTCCATTCCATTAGTCATTCTAATTGTCCTTGTCTCTAGCTATCAATGCCCCTGTTAAAATGAAGTGGTATTTGTCATGACCTGCTTTCCAACCAGTCCACATGTTAGCCCACTCCTACTTCTATTCTTATTTGTTACAATTTTAGCAAAGTTCTTTAAATTGTTTGTTTAATGCCTGTCTCCAGAAGACAGAATAGTACCTGCACATAGTAGGCAAATTTGAATGAATGAATTTTACTCTCCTTACATGCTTTCACAAAGGTAACAGCAATTCAGACTGAGGTTACTTGAAACATGAAAAAACTTTCTAATTGTTTGTTTCTTCTGTATAGGAATTTCGGCAGAAAGTAATGCTAGGAACTCCTTTCCTAGTTATTTGGCTGGTTGGGTTTATAGCAGACCTAAATATTGATTCTTGGCTCATTAAAGGGCTAATGTATGGTGGCGTTTGGGCTACAGTACAATTTCTTTCAAAGTAAGTGTTGTTTTTAACTACACTTTTTAATTGTACATGAAATAATATGATTTGTACCCTGCTGTATAAAATTAATGTTTTGTATGTTTAGAATACTAGCTTTATGTAGTATGTTTGATCTAAATTTATTGTTTAAAGGATTTTGACAAGTTTGTATGTGAAATCTTCTGGATTTTTAAACATTGCTATTAAATTTATTCTAAAGGTGCTTTAATGACAAAAGTGTAGTGTATAATTTTTAAGGCTAAAGTTTAATTTTAGAAATATTTGAAATATTTTAATAGAAGTTAACTTGAGTTGAACTCTAACTGTAATATACATATTGTTTATTTCTAGGTCATTGTAATACTTGAGCTCACCTTTTTATAAGAATTATATTTTGTTTGGTCATAGGCCATAAGTAGGGAAGAGGTTTGATTTTTAGTAGCAAGGTAAAGCCTAAGCATAATTATGAAGTAGGCTCAGTTTTAAAAATTCTTTTCTCCCTCTTTTTTTCTTTAAACGTTGTTCCCATTCGTTCCCTTTTCCTATTATCCTTAGGTCCCATAGCCCTGAAGTTGTCCATCCAGCAAACCAAGGCCAAGTGTCTGTTAGCCAGAACTTGCCATCTAATTTCCATTCATTTAGTATCTTGTTTTCACCGGAATTTCAGAAAAGAGTTCTGAAAATAATCCCCAGAGATAAGAATGACTGGTAATATGCCAATGTGTCAACTCCCAAGAAGGAGCTTGATTATAGTTAATTAATCTCATTTTAATGTTTCTAGGAGATAAATAGCCTGCATGGTTAATTCTGTTTATGTTTAATAAAACTTATTGTTTATCCTTCCTGAATATTAAGTACCTTCAATATTACTAGATTAGTCAGTTCAATCTGTTTGAAAAGACGTGCCCCAACTTTAAGTGGAGTATGTAGGTAAGGAAAATAATGATGAAACAGAAAAACACGAGGATTGTTTTGTGCTCATTTGTCAAAATTCTAACGCATCATTGGTGATTACTATGCTGGATAATAGTTACTATATGTACTAAGGTGAATTATTGATTTTAAGAGAATAGGAGTACACTAAAATTCTGAATTTGAAAGGCACGTGGAATATAATTTTAATTCTTGGGGAGATAAAAAGAACAGAATCTTGCCGAGTCACTGCTGTGAACTCATTTATTATTGTTGACTGTGAAAACAGATTTGGTATTTAAGCATCCTGAACTCTGGATTCTTGTTAAACCAGTGTTTACTATACAGAATGTATTTAATTTTTGTGTAAATAAATATTCATTTTTTACAGTGGGATATAGAGCTCATATTTTATAAAACTTGTGTTTTACAGATCATTTTTTGATCATTCAATGCATAGTGCATTGCCCCTTGGGATATATTTGGCTACCAAATTCTGGATGTATGTTACGTGGTTCTTCTGGTTTTGGAATGATATCCTTTGGTTATAAAGGTCATATCTAAAACAAATTTTGTTTGGTACAAATGTTTAATAACAGTTTGACATTAGGGTTGAACTACTCATGATTTGCTACTTTTTAATAGTGTCCTAGGAAAATAAGTTAACTAATATAAATGCTTTTAGTTGTTTCATATTTAGTAGGTTGCTTTTGAAAGCTGTTTTTAATAATAACTTATAAATAATAATGGCTACCATTTATTGAGTATTTAAACAGCATTCTTTTAAGTACTCATTTAATCCACATCCTGTAAGTTAGTATTGTTATCTCCATTTTATAGATGAGAAAATTTAGGCTTAAGGAGCCCAAGGCCACTTACCTGGTCTCTGATAAAGCTGGGATTGAAACAAGTATTTATCTAACTTAACATATTCTTCTAACCTTTCCACCAAACTCTGATGTTTATGTTTTAGTATTAACTGTTTTCTCTAAATATTTTCTTAATATCACAACTTTTGTTGTAGGTTAAGAGTTAATCTTCTCTTACAGATATTTAATCTCTTTTCCTTCATGAAAAGCTTATAATGCTGTGTCTTCAAACATTTGCCTACTTCAGTGAATTATCAGTGTAGTATCCTTATTTTCCCCCTATTTTTAAATGTTATTTTTTAAAGACGAGGACTCTCTCTGTTGCCCACACTGGAGTACAGTGGCCTGATCATAGTTCACTGCAGCCTTTTAACTCCTGGGCTCAAGCGATCTTCCTGTCCCAGCCTCCTGAGTAGCTGGGACTGTGGTGTGTGTGCAGCATGTGCCACTATGCCTGGCTAGTATACTTTTTAAAAGTAATATAATTTGAAATTGTGTATATGTGTGCCTATGTACATATCAAAGAAGTAAAGCCAATGTCATTTCAAAAATATTTTTATATAGAGAAGGTCAGTCAGCAAGGCAAACTGATTTATAATAATAATGGTACATTTCATAAATGTCTGTTAATTAAATATTTTTTCAAAACATTACCGCAAAAAATGTATAAGATATATTTTAAATGGTATATAATTTTTGGTGACTTGTAACTGTTTTAAACAATTTTAGTTAACACCTGCTTTCACTTCACAGCCTTGCATATTATAATATTGTATTCTTATTAAGTTGCCTTGTGTTTTAGTTGAAAGACAAAATGTACTTACTTTACTTTTCAGACCTGAGTAGCAGAATTATAACTTTACTTGTAATTCTTATATTTTTACTGTATTATGTAATTATTTTTAGAAAGTATAGTACTTTAAATACTTTCTTAGTGTAAGTATCACTGAAGTTCTTCCATGGGGCAGTTTTCACTAGCTAATTCTGGCCTTATTATATTCTGACTTAAAAAATTGTTCCTCAAGGATTTCTTAAGCATTAGAATTGCCATATTGGAACATTTAGTATCAGTAAAACAGATCTGCTTGTTTTCATTACCTCATTTATTTTAAACTTAGGAAAAGCACTGACCTCTGAAATGACTTTGGTATTCCAGACATATTTTCTAACTTTGTTTCCTAAATAGGACATTAAAATGTATATTCAAGGAAAAAATCTGATTCATATCTCAAAATTGTCTTAAGATGTTTCTGTACTCCTAATTTATTGCTTAAGTGATGAAAAGCAGGAAAATTAGTAAATTACCAAATAATGGAAATGTAAATACTGGAGAATATTATACCATATAATTTGAACTTTTTCCTTTTTTCTTTTCTGTATTTGGAGATAGTATATAGTAGCTATGCAAGTTTTCAAAGCTGGGGAATTGAGAATACGCGAGGTAGATTTTGAAGGGAAGTTCAGAAAAATCAGGTCTATTTAACGTATCCTAATTGAATAATTCTGCCTTTATAATGGACTGGTATGTTTTAAAAATGCATTGAATAAATTGCATTTGTTAATCTAGTTTTTCAAATAAAAATTGCAGTGTGAATATAGTAAATTTTATACTTGTCTGTAAAGGAAGGATGATAGTAGCACTGTCTCAGAGCTATTGAGAAATGAGCACTTGAGGACATGTAAAAAGTGCTAAATAAGTATGTTACCATTTATGCAAGACTTTTACAACCTAAGTTTATATCCAAATGGATTTTAAATGTGCATTCACGGTTTCTTTTATTTGAATGTTTATATATACGCGTAAGTGATACTCGTGGAATGTGGAACAAAATCACAAATAACTTTAAATTCTGATTATCCAAAGAACATTCTTATACTTTTCTTATGTTATAAAAAGAACTGTATCTCTAGGCCCTATGCGACTTTTGGAGCTATTTCTTTTTCCAGTATTAAACTTCTGAGACCAGGGAGAAAACCATAAGAAACCTGTAGGAAAAGAATAGAAAAGAGCACGGAATAAGTTATAATGGAAGCACAAAAGACATTAGGGAAGAGCCACAAGGCTCATGATTAAGATACTGATTATGGTACCTAAAGACAAAATGGTGGCAGCTTTTTGGGACTACGTTTCTTGATGACTTCAGCCTCTTTTCTTTTGCTTCTGTGACTTCATGCAATTCATGGCTACATATGTAATTAAAACTGATTTAGACTGGTTTTGAAAAATAGCATTATAGGCAATTTTCATTATTTGCAGTAGTTATATTCTATAAAGTTGCTGCAAGCACTGAATTAGAAAATATTGAACCAGTGTTCCTAAGGGACTCTGGTCACAACATTTTCATCAGCTGATCAATACATAACCTTGTTTTTATATATGTTTCTGTTTAAAAAATGTTATTTAATATACTGTATATTGTTGACTCATTAACATTGAACTCACGGCCGAGAACACTGTGTAACTCGTGTGTTTTCTCTGTAAGGCACATCACAGCCTCTTTGTCTGTTGTGTATTTATTCAGACATGTTTCTTTAAAAGTAAAGCTAGAGCTGCAGTTCAAAATAGGCATCAACTACTTCCAAGTAGATTAAAGAGTTAAATGTAAAAAAAAAAAAACAGATTCTACAAATATTTAAGTGAATACATTGATGACAAATGTTTAATCTTTAATTGGAGAACTTTCTAAGCATAAAAGCATACATATGCATTTAAACAATAAGATAACTTTTTTGCTTCTTAAATTGGCAACATTAAAAAAAATTGGCAATGTTTTTTCTTTACTCAATGCTAATACAGTTGTACTAATCAGGCAGTCATGTGTTGCTAATGGGGTTATAAATTGGTGTATCTTTCTGGAAAATAAATCCAACAGCATAAAGGTGTTTAGATATACCAAGGCTAGACATACTGTTTCCATATGTATTGAGTTAGAAAATTGTATTGAGTACTTTGGGGAGGCAGAGTAGCATAGGTATCAAGAGCTTTGTTTTTTGTTGTTGTTAATTTAATTTTAATTTTTATTATTTTTTTATTTTAAAGATGTGGAGTACAATTCAGGGTTAGGTATACAAATGTTCATTATGCAGGTACCCTTGTTGATAAGTTGTGTCCCCCTCTCTCAAGAGCCTTGGTTTTAACTTGCTGTACCTCTCACTCGGCAGTCTGGACAGCTCTGCATCTGTTCTGTTTTATCATCTGTAAACTGGGGATAATAGTGGGATTTATAATAGGGTTCTTGTGCCACCTAATTGGTACATAGTTGGTGATTAATGTGATACTTATTTTGTTAATCTCAATAATTAAATACATTATAATTTTAGTTATGATTAAAATACAGAATACCAAAATTTTAAAAGATTATTTCTGGGTTGTAGAATTACTGTTTTTGTCTTTATGCCTTTTTAGTGCTTTCTAATTTTCTCTAATGCTTAACATTAATCCTGAAAACAACAGTGCTATTTGTAAAGTGCCTATTTCAGTTAGATTTTTAAATTAACATGGCTAACTTATTGCTAAAGCTAAGTTCAAGCTACCATTTGAAGATACCTCTTTACCATTAAAGAGCAAACAAAGAAATTATTTAAATTTATCTGCATTTGATTTCTGAGTATCCTTTTCAAATATCTATTCATATATTGAACTGCCTGCCAGCCAGCCCCCTACTAATCCAGGTCCTCAGAGTCTAACCTATTTATTTGCATGTCAGCCCTTTTAAAAACTGTTGTGGATAAATAAAGGTGCTGGCCCTGAATAATGCCAGGGCTCAGCATTCTTTGCACACTTTATTCTCAAGGGCTGATGTTGAAACAGCTGAAAGATGGACTTCTTACTTACCCAGCTGACTGTACCAGTATATTTTGTGGAATAAAGATGGTAAAGGGCAGGGGTAAATAGGGGATGGAGGAAAAAGGAAAATAGAAATCACTTTTGAATGTGGCAGTTGATAGTTAATAACTAATCATTTCCTTCTTCCCTTTGTTTCTACTATATTTCAAGGAGCTATTTAGTGTTTTGGTACTTTCCCCAAACAAATGTAGGATGATTTCAGTCAAGAAGCTGTTCTTACTCAGTTCTTTGTTTCTGTGAAAGATCACTCAGTATTATAGACTCTAAGTCCATCCAGGTTGCTACGAAGTTCATGATTCTGTTTTTCTTTATGGCTGCGTAATATTCCATTGTGTATATGTACCACATTTTTTTAATCCTGTCCTCTTTTGATGGGCAGCACGGTTGGTTCCATGTTCTTGCTATTTGTGAACAATGCTGTGATAAACATACGTGTGCAGGTATCTTTTTTATAGAGTGATTTGAGTTCTTCCAGGTATATTCCCAGTAGGGGGATTGCAGAGTCATATGGAAGGTCGATTTTTAGAGCTTTTAGGAATTGCCACAGTTTTCCACAGAGGCTGTACTAGTTTACACTCCTACCAACAGTGTAGAAATGTTCCCTTTTCGCCACATCCTCTCCAGCATCTGTTGTTTTTTGAGTTATTGATTGTGGCCATTCTGACTGGAGTTAGGTGGTATCTCAGTGTAGTTTTAATTTGCATCTCCTTAATGACTAGTGAGGCTGAACATTTCTTCATGTATCTGTTGGCTGCTCGTATGTCTTCTTTTGAGAACTGTCTGTTCATATCTTTTGCCCATTTTGTAATGGAGCTGTTTGTTTTTTTCTTTTCAGTACATTTGGGTTCCTTGTAGATCCTATCCTTTGTCAGGCATAGAGTTGGCAAATATTTTTTCCCAGTCTGTGGGGCTGTCTCTCCATAAGTGAATCTTGAACAACTATAGTAATACTATAAGAAAAGGATTGATAATAGTGGGAAATGGGGGGAGGGGGCGGGGAGGTGGGATTGGCAGTAGTGGGAAACTGTCTGGGGAAGGGGGAGCACACCTCATCAACAAGGGTACCTGCACAATGAATATTTGTATACCTAACCTTGAATTGTACCTCACAATTTTAAAATAAAACAATTAAAAAAAAGAAGCTGTTCTTTTTCTATTTGTGTTTCATGAGAACTATAAAGAATGTGTACACATAAAGTTGAAAAACATCTTCAAAATTCTGATAGGATACATAAAATCTTTAAAAAGATCTTTGAGTATAGCATTGTTTTATGTCTCAGAAATGTATTCCTCTAGCATCATTGCTTTATTTTTTGTAATGTTATTTAAAGTGTTTTTTTATTATTCGCTTATATATATAAATGCCTAGTACCATATTTTTATGAGATATAAAAATGTGAACATAGAAACTATTTCTATTTTAAACAAGTTTATAAATATCTCTTGTGAAATTAAGGTAATCTTCAGTGTGTTCAAAAAAGGCAAAGGAGAAGGAATTTTCCTTTTGGCTTTTTTATAGGTAAAGACGTCTTTTTAGTGTATGAGTATATCTGAAGTGTTTGGTAGCTATATGAAGATTTTCATACATAAACATAAAATATATGTTAACAACTTTGTTGAAATAAATATTGCTCATTTGAAAGTAAAGTATTTGTTGGATTTTTAATATATTCACCATCTTTTAAAGTATCAGATAAGTCGATATCATTCAAAGTTTATAAAGAAGTCACATTATTTATGAAGGGAAACCCAAGAAAACCCAGAATTATTTTTTGGAGGGGAGGACTCTTATAGTACAGGATTCCCATGGTGGGTAAGTGTTCTAGGAATCCATCAGTATCAGTGTAACAGTAAGTGTTGTTGTGAAAGGCTGCATTCAGCTTCAGTGAATTTTGGGGGGCAATTCTTTCAACACATTTGCCCATTTCATCATGGGTGATTTACGAGCACACCTACGAGCACACCTGCCCTACCACACTGAGGGTTCAGCAGTTTTTGATAACAAATGACAAGACTCCATATCCCACCCTTCCTATTTACCTGATCTTACCCCAAGTGACTTTTGTTTCCCTGGATGAAAAAAGTCCTCAAAGGGTTTTGCCAATGTGGAAGAGGTGAAACAAAATGGCAGAAGCACAGGCATCAAAATTGACAAGTTTAAAGACTGCTTTATGTAGTGGAAAAAGCATCTCAATAGGTGTGTTACATAAAATGGAGAGTACTTTGAAGGTGACTGAAATTTAAACATAAGAATGAATGCACATTTATTTATAAATAAATTCCAGGGTTTTTTGGGGTCTCCCTCATAGTTAAGAACATAATGGAAAAATGTATTTTGATGAAAAACAGCTTGTATGCTTTTTGACTGGTGTTTTCTTTTGTGGTGAAATTTTATGGATTATAAGTTTTTATATAGTAGTAACTCATTTGTCATTGCTTCTTTAGATTCCTTAACTTTAGACACATCTCAACTTTTTATTTATCCATCTTCCATTCCTTGCCAATAGTGTTGCACTTTTCTACAATTTTGGAAAATCTTGGAAATCAGATCCAGGGATTATTAAAGCTACAGAAGAACAAAAGAAAAAGGTAGCAAAATGCAATCTAAGTCACATGTGTTTAACTGCCAAATTTTTAGTATTTGTGGATTAGAGTAAAAAGGAAGTAACTATCATTTAGAATATAAAGAAGTTTTAAACTAAATTAGATTATGTATATTTTATTTGGTGCTCTCCCTTGATGCTCTTATGATACCTGTCCTTACACATCCATAACATTTTATAATTTCATATTTCTCTCCATGACAGGACTATGGTGATTGCTTTGAGGGGCAAATGCAATATCTTAAACATGTTTGTAAATCCCCAGGTAATAACGTATATTCAGTAGATGTTTGCTGAATAGCTGTATGAACTAGAAAGCCAGTAAGTTGGTTGGTAGTGGCAGAGTACCATTCCAACTACTAAAATATTTGTGTACATGACCAGGGCATTCCTTTCCTATAACCCAGGTACTTAAAGAGCAATTTTATAATCTAGCTGTTGTATATTTAGAGAATTGGACTGGTGATATTTTAGAGTATTTTAAGAGCTGTTTTATCCAGCCTCTAAAAGCAAGTCTTCATGAATTATTCCTGTCCACAGTAGACTAAGACATTGGCAGATGGTTGTGGTCCAGTCTACCTTTCTCTAGGCTACCTAGAAATTGCTACCCTCATGTTCTGCAGTATTCATTCTAGATCATGACATAGCCATAAATGAACAAGACATTTTATTTCTTCTTTTGAGCTGAAAACACTGATGAATTAAAGATGAGCATTATGTTTATTGATTCATGGTGATGGCAGAAGGGTTGGTAAGAGTGTTCAGTTTTGAATAAAATACTATTTTTTTAAATTCACAGACAATAGTTGAACTTGCAGAGACGGGAAGTCTGGACCTCAGTATATTCTGCAGTACCTGTTTGGTAGTATTTTCTTCTTTGTTCTTCCCTTTCTTCTCTTCATTCCTGACAGTGGTGTAGCATAGAGAGTGTGGGGTGTGGGGAACAAGAGGAATTTCTTTCCCTGAACACATTTTTACCCCCCACCCCCAATACCATTTAGACCAGGAATATTCAACCCGTGGCTCACAGGCCTCATGCAGCCCAGGACATCTAGTAATGCAGCCCCACAAAATCTTTTAGCATCATGTGTTTCTTAGTGTTTATTTTCTTCGTGTCCCCCTGCGTAGTTCCATTTTTGAAGTTCACAGTAATGCCTTATTTGTAACATCGCTTTTTGTCAGCACATATATTTGTGAGCATCTGTTTTCAATTATAAAGCACATGAAAAGCAAAATAAACAAACATTTCTGACGAGCACCTTGAGAACTCATTAAGAATTGCGACCACCTTCGTTGAACCAGACATTGATAGATTAGTTTTACAAAAACAAGGTCAAATTTCCCACTAGTTTTATATTGTTCTCATTTTTCTAAACTTTATAATAAAATATATTAAAAAAACCAGAAGTCTTAATATGTAAATACAGTAACTATATTATATAATTTATGTGCGGGCCAAGTCAACTTTACGTTGTGGCCCAGGGAAGCCAAAAGGTTGGACACCCCTGGCTTAAACTGTGGTACAATAGGAAAGATGGGTAAAGGGTGTTTCCTTCCCAATGTGCTTATTCCTCCTGTTGGTAGACCTTGACTACACTTCTGATTCAGAGATGCCATTTATTCATATTCATTCTCATTGTCTTTTTCTCTCTTAAAATTTTACTCAACAAATTCAAAATTAAGTAATAAAGCATTTAGGATAAAAGTTTTACTATGAATCTCTAATGGATTGTTTTCTTAACTACGTGTTAAGAACATTTATTGTATTTAAAATTACAGTTGGAAAATTTGTTAGATAACATTTAAGGCAACTTGGCTTCCAAACAAGCTCAATTTGAGTTATTTTTGTTTGTAGTAGAGTATTTATGCAACTTGAACACTATTTTATCATTGATTTTTAAAATGGTTGTCTTAAACCAGGTCATAAGTAAAGATATGTGTAATTAAATATTATTTACTTATGGAGTCAGGTATAGTAATACTGACATTGTTTAATTTATTATTATAGGTAACAATTTTCTATAAAATACTGTTTTATGTTTTAATTATTTTCCACTTAGTTTTTATAATTACTATTTGTGAAAAATTTGTAGACTACCACAGTGGTTAAGTCATGTTTTCCTACATGGAAATTGAAATATCCTCAAATAATACATGAAACTGAAATATTCTCAAATCATACATGAAACGAAGTGCTCTTTTATGGCTCTGAGTTATACACTGCAAGTGAACTAATGTCTTAACAATTGATTAATAATAAAATAGCTGACTTAGTTTGGGATTATGGAATGAATTTTTGAAGCAGTTCTAGTTCTACAGATTCTTTATGCTATTTCACTTAATGTTCTTTGACCAGTCATGATTTTGAATATTCAAAATATATACGACTTTACTTTTTGGTAGCAACTTTAGAATACTGACTAGATTCTTTTGAATATCCAGGCTTTCTTTTAAAAGGTTTTTGTTTCTGTGCTTTATGGTGGATAACTTACAAGATTGATATTCTTTTCTTAATGTTTAGAATGGTTTAACACACTGCTGCTCTTCTGTGAAACAAAATCAAGTATGCAGTGCTCATATTCTTGCCATATGACAAATTATATATATAGTCACTCAGTAGAGATAGCAGTTTTTTGTTAAATAAATATCTGATGGCAAGGACAAGATACAAGATTTAGTCTCACATTGTAATATAAGTGTTTTAGTATATTTTTATTATATATTATAAGCCACTTATTTATGGATAGATAATTCCTTGTTGTAAAGAACACACCATATTATAAAATGATTCAAATTGACAGAGCAGTTATCATTATGTGAGTATGCTTTACTTTTATAAATAGACAACTTCCTGAGAAGACACATGCAGATTGAAGTTTTCTTAAAAAGTTTTTCTTAAAAAGTGAACCAAGGAGACTGTTATGTTCAGGAACCTTGAGACCAAGTCACCCCTTAACTGATCATTCTATTGTTAAGATTTTTGGCTACTGTTGTCCTACTGCTTTCTCCTGAGTAGATTTAGTCTCACATCTGTGCTGAAGAATAACTCACCCTTTTCTTTGGTCTACAGATGACTGTAGTAGATGTAAGAACTGTATAGCTCAACTATACCTTTTCCTTGGTAAATCAAAAAAGTGTATACCCTTATGTAAACTAGTGGAAAAATGGCAGTGCTTTTGTAGAAACATGAGTGAAGTATATTATAACTTTAATTCTGGCATGAGCTAATGACTCTAGCTCTTATCATATATCCAGCATTGGCAATGCCAGCCCTTTAAATGTCACCAATGAGTTCTTATGTTCACTTGACTGATTTAGAGTAATGTAGGGTAAAAAGCATTTCAAAATGTGCAAATACAAATTCTTTACTTCCTGTCAAGAGCTGAATAATGGACATTATGGGGGTTGTTTTTTTGCAAGAAATAGCGACTGAGCTTCTAAGCCTATTTTTCTCTTTTCTTAGACATGGCCATCCTTTCAGTAGGGGAAATGTTCTCCCTTAATCTGAGGTCACAGGAGGCACTTTATTAAAGAGAAATAGATGTGTGCACTTAATGGTTTTGCTGGATTTGTTGATTTGGGAAAGACACATTTTATTATGACTTTGCATCTTAAAAGTTTCTTTTCCTTTGGGAGGCTGAGGTGAGTGAATTGCCTGAGCCCGCGGGTTCGAGACCCGCCTGGGCAAGCAAGACCTCATCTCTACAATAAATAAAAAAAAATTAGCCGGGCGTGGTAGTGCGCGCCTGTAGTTCCAGCTACTTGGAAGGCTGAGGCGGAAGGATCACCGGAGCCCAGCAGGTCGAGGCTGCGGTGGCTGGGAGCGGCCACTGCACTCCAGTCTGGGCTACATTGTTTGACACCAACTCAAAAAAAAAAAAAAAAAAAAAAAGTTTCTTTTATTCATTTCCCACCTGACCTTTTAATAAGAAACAGTTTTCTTTTATTACGGAGCAACCAGTATTGTGACCATTAATCATGAGATGTCATTTAGAAGCCTAGAGAGTAGTATGTTTTTATTATTCAGAAACTTGAGGGATGTGAATTATATATAGTATCATTCATCACAGCATCGCATTGGTGTTTGATTCTTAGTTGCCTTTTTAAAAATTGATGGTTCTGTTTCATTCTTAAGAGTTTATATTCTGGGATAGCCTTATCCTTTTAGTCCTTGTTGCAGTTGAAATTAACAAAACAATGGTGATTTTTCTTTGGATTCGTTCATTTGGAAACCTTGATATGATCTTATTTTAAATATAATTTTATTGTTTTATAATTGTATTTTGAGAAAATAAATTGTTCATATTTTCTCTTCTAATACAATGTCTTTCATAATCCTTTAACATGCCTGTTATCAGATACGGAAACCAGTGAGGTCCAAACATTGTGGTGTGTGCAACCGCTGTATAGCAAAATTTGATCATCATTGCCCATGGGTCGGTAACTGTGTAGGTAAGTTATAGTAGTAACTTACCTAAATATTTTAAATTTAGAATTTATAAATTAAAATATAAATAGATTCTAAATTTAGAATTTATATTTTAATTTCTCAATATATCATCCATTTAAGTTATTTTAGGTGACTATTGAAGTACAGTATTAAAGTAGATAGTTGAAAGTTTATTCCTGCACCCCTCATTTCCTCAGTTATCTTCTGGTTAACAAAACAGCAACTCACCTGGAGGGGAAAAAAAGTTACAAAGCCAGTGTCTGAAAAAAATTGATATCATTTCTCTATCAGTTCTCTCTGGTGCCTACTCTTTGTACTTTCTCCATGGGGTAACAGTGAATTTGATAAAGAGACAAATTATATATATATTTAGTTAAAATAGAGAAAGCAAAGCCATAACACTTGAA
Source organism: Tarsius wallacei (assembly GCA_963574415.1). Lineage (NCBI taxonomy): Eukaryota > Metazoa > Chordata > Mammalia > Primates > Tarsiidae > Tarsius > Tarsius wallacei. The sequence goes on from CAUYQG010272964.1 coordinate 21,949, forward strand.
ATGGTGTTATACGCAGTGGCAGAGAGGAAAGACAGGTAGGAACTGCACATACCTCAGTGTTCAAGAACGGTGTGGTCTGAGGAGATAAACTTAGTGGTCTGAGATGGCCCTAGAGATTTTATGAGGCAACAGAAGGTAACTATTATAAAGGTTGTGTAACTCTGTCAGGGAGAAGCCTTTGAAAAGCTGGATTACAAAATTTGTTGAAGTGAATAGAAAATAGAGTTGTTTTAAACCTCTCATATCAGAGAATAGATTTAAAGGTTAGAGTTGTGATTTATTTGGGTCTTTGGGATGTGAATGTCATTGCAGTCTTCATATCTGTGTGTGTAATTGTAAACATTCTTATTTTAATATTTTCATTAAAATATTTTCTTAAAACCATTTGGCAGAATAATTGATGTGTGTGATTGTTGTCCCAGTTGTGCCACACCTTCATGGCATGCCCTCACAGGTGTATTACCAGTTGTTTTTTCTTAGCTGAAATACATTGCTTCTGTGTTGTTCTTTAGGTGCAGGCAACCATAGATACTTTATGGGCTACCTATTCTTCTTGCTTTTTATGATCTGCTGGATGATTTATGGTTGTATTTCTTGTGAGTACAATTTACCTTCTTAAAACATCGTTTGCATACTCAGATTACGCTTATTAACAAGTTATGATAATGACAAAAGTCTTTTAACAAAATTTTGGTTTGGGGCACCTTATGAAGCATGAAGGAAATAAATAGATATGGGTCTACAAATATGTTCAACATATACTATAAGCAAACAGTTATTAGTTAACCACCTTTAAATGCTTGTGTCCTCTGAAAAACATGTTGGTTTAATAGGCTTTGAAAAGCTTCTGGGCAAAATACACCAACATTTTTCATATCACGTGCTTGCTCTAGTCTAGTAGTTTATAGATTAAGTGATCGTGCTAGTTCCGCTTTCCTACCAAACAGTTGGAAAAAAGTACTTAAAATTAAGCTTGTATAGAACGTGAAATATTTTGAAAAGTAAGGTATAATTATTGCCTGTTAGAGAATATTAATAAGTATCAGAAGTTATCTCTGTAAGAGTAGGTTGTTATTCATTATCTCATATGGATTGAGTACATTAGAGGAAATGTTGGGTTTTTATTGCATTGAGAACACAATCTGGGAAGAGTTTAAATAAAGATATTAGTTACAATGCTGCTGAGCTTGGTAATGCCTAACATAAAGATGTCTTAGATCCTGGTTTAAAAATAGGTGTTGCAAGGCAGTTTATTTCCTAGTCCTCTTACCTCCACCACTATTAAAAATAATCAGTGCTGTTGCCCTTATGAACAAAATAGAGGCTAACTCCTCAGTTACAGAGTAACTGAAAGATTTGGTCAAAGAGCTTGACCTAATAGCTCAACATGCCTGAAAGAGAACACTTTTCTACCGGTAACAATAGTACTTTATGACAGCAGCTTTCAAAGAGTGGGAGATTTTGTGTTAGAGAAAGCCCACCTCACCAAGATGATTGTGTTGTTACATGCCTCCCCTTCAAAAAAACTCAGTATATATCATCTTTGTATAAAGAAAATGTTATTTTAAGTATTGTGTTTATTCAGCACCAATCACATAAAAACTATTTATTCTTTTTTTAAGACTTTATTTTTATTTTTATTTTTTTGAGTTGGAGTCTCTCACTTTGTTGCCCAGGCTGGAGTGCAGTGGCACGCTCACGGCCACCGCAGCCTCGACCTACTGGGCTCAGGTGATCTTTCCACCTCAGTCTTCCAAGTAGCTGCAATTACAGGCATGTGCCACCATGCCCGGCTAATTGATTGATTGATTGATTGATTGATTGTAGAGATGAGGTCTCACCAAGTTGCCCCAGGCTGGGATTATAGGCGTGAGCCACTAAGCTCGGCTAAAAACTGTTTATTCTTAAGATACAGATTTTTTATTTTTGTTTTTTAAGATTGGCTGTTGCTTTTCTATTTCAATATTTTTTCACTGATACATAGTGAGGTTACTTAAAAGCATAAAAACATTTGCTAGAATGTTATCAATTAAATGTAGACTACTAGAAAGTTTTCTCGAGGTGCCAGCATAAATGCCTGTATGAGGTACTTAGATGATTATTGAGTAATGTGGGTCCTTCTGTTCTGGTTTTAGACTGGGGACTCCATTGTGAGACCACTTACACCAAGGATGGATTTTGGACATATATTACTCAAATCGCCACATGTTCACCTTGGATGTTTTGGATGTTTCTGAACAGTGTTTTTCATTTCATGTGGGTGGCTGTATTGCTCATGTGTCAAATGTACCAGGTATGGGCAAATGAATTGTTAGTGTACTAACTGAAAATTTTTCTTAAATTTCCCCTTTCCTTAATAGATAATGTATTATCTCCATAACCACTCCTGCTTTCAAAGATTAATTTCATTTTTCAATTTATTTTTCCTTTCTACTTTCCTCTTTTGCTCCTTCTTCTCATATTATGAACTTGTGACATTCTTTGTTTTTTGTTTTTTTTATTGAGTTGGAGTCTCACTCTATCGCTCAGACTGGAGTGCAGTGGCCACTCCCGGCCACCGCAGCCTCGGCCTGCTGGGCTCTGGCAATTCTTCCGCCTCAGCCTTCCAAGTAGCTGGAACTACAGGCGCACGCTACCACACCCGGCTAATTTTTTGATTTATTGTAGAG
>CAUYQG010272969.1:0-38619 GCA_963574415.1 Tarsius wallacei
CTATTGGCCACCATACTTGCCCTGACCAACAAAATGCAGCAGGAGTGACACTGTAAGGTACCAGGGCTTGGCCTTAAGAACATACAGCGGCCGGGCTCGGTGGCTCAGCCTGTAATCCCACGCCTTGGGAGGCTGAGGTGAGTGGATTGCCTGAGCCCGTGGGTTCGAGACCCGCCTGGGCAGGCAAAACCTCATCTCTACAATAAATCAAAAAAATTAGCCGGGCGTGGTAGCGCGCGCCTGTAGTTCCAGCTACTTGGAAGGCTGAGGCGGAAGGATCGCCGGAGCCCAGCAGGTCGAGGCTGCGGTGGGCGGGAGCGGCCACTGCACTCCAGTCTGGGCGACGGAGTGAGACGCCAACTCAAAAAAAAAAAAAACATACAGCTCCACATTTATTCTCATGGAATGCTCGTCTTGACTGTTATGTGAGGAAGCTTGTGCCTACTAAAGATAAAAAGCCATTGGAAGGGGATTGAGGAAACCCAGCCAAAAGCCAACACCAACTATACACATGTGAGCAAGGCTGTCTTGTGTCTTTCAGCCCAGTTAAATGCAAGCTGTGTGAGTGAACCCGGAGTCAGCAGAGGAATCACACAACCAACCCACATAATTCTGAGAAGCAGTAATCCCGGTTGTTTTAAATTATTCAATTTGGGGAAGTTTCTTACGAGTATGTAGCAATAGTTAAATGAAACAAAAATAAAGGTGGCCAATACTTAGGTGACCTGATCAGCCCATGTCCAGTATGTCACTACTACATATGACCACTAACAGAGAATTCGCAAGAAGGGCCAGCGCTGAGGAACTTTAGAGAAAAAACAGAGTGTCAGCCTTAAGAATTTAGGAATAATCTACACCTATCATTCTTTTAATGAACCTATATTAGATTTATCTACAGCCATGGCTCTCAACCTTGCTTATTTATTGGGACAACCTAGAAAACACACTCATGAAATTGGTCTGGGCATCTAGATATTTTTAAATCTCCCCAAGTGATTCTAAGTGCTGCAAATGTTGAGAGCCACTGACCCAAAAACTTCTTTGACCTTTTTGTATTTTCTACCATCTCATCTTTTGAGACTGAGTGAGAGGCGATATGTGGACTGGGATCCAGAGACCTTGTTGGCATCTACATGGCCTGCTCCCTGTTCCTTCTCTGTCCCTCCGGGGGTGCTGCCAAGCACTCCTTCTTAGTTCTCTCCCTTTTACTGTGAAAACTGAACACAATACCCTCCCCTCATTACCCAAGGCCCCTGCATGGTCGCCTGTATTTATTGGTTCAAGTTGATCCGCTCAAGATGGCAGGAAAAGAAGACCAAGTTCCCTCCGTATGGGAATTTGGTGACCAATCACCCAATAAATGAATCAGGATGTCTCCCTCCATGACCATTCTTGATCCTTGCAACCTTAGGCAAGTCATTTCACTTCTCTTGGCTTCAGTTTCCTCATATCTAAAGTAAAAGTACTCTGCCTATCCTTCTGTAATTCTATTAGTGTTCTATATTTGTCCCCTGGTCTCTTTTATTTGATATGTGTTTTAATTTCTATGCTAGAAAAGAAAATGACAACATTAAAATACCAAGTGAGTCTGGCTTTTTGGGAATAGCAGAGAATCGAAACTCACTTTTATCAAAACTCTATATGGATATTAAACATATTCCTTGTTGGATTTATTGCCAGTCGCAGTGAACAACTGGCAATTTTGAATGTTTGCTCAGAGCCAGGAGATGATATACGGAAAAGCAATCATGTGGCAAGTCTGCCTGAAACACTCTGTTCTCAGAATCCCTCCACTGTCAATTTGCAAATGATCTCACTCCCCTGAAGAGCAATGGGTCTTTATTCTTGTGCCAATTTATCTATATCAAAACCAGCTTTCATTGAACTCATTAAAACATGTAATCCCAGGGGATAAACAACATGGTGCCCGCTAAATACCTACGGTGTTTTTAAGGATTCGTGTTCCCATGGAAATATACTGGAGAATAGGGATAAAGTAGAAGCAGGAATGGTCTCTCCAGAGAGATTTATTAGTCAAAATAGATGCTGATTGTCAATAAGTGGAGGAGAAGACTGCTATTCATGACATTAAATATATCAAAGTATTCCTAATCCCCAACCACATGTAAGTGTGCACGCGTGCGTGCACGCGCGCGCACACACACAGACACACACACACACACACACACACACGCCACTCCTCAAATCTTTGGCTTCACAATAGTGCTGGAATTAGCTTAATTTATCCAGCAGCTACTGGGTGGTTTGCATCTGAAAAGTTTCCCCATTGGTGGACGCTGACTGGGTCTCTCTGCCCTTTTCTGGTCACTAATGTGCACTCTTAAAAAAAACAAAACACCAACAAAAAAAACCAAACTCCTGAATTTCTAGATGCAAGGCCATCCCCCCCACTCCCAGCTCTCTCTTTCTCTCCCTCTCCCCTTTTCCCCCGTTTGTATTCTCCCTTTCTTCCCCTTCTCCCATCTCCTCCCCACCTCTCTCCCTCCCTCCCTCCCTCCCTCTCTCTCTTTCTTCCTCTCTCCCTCTCTTTCTCTCAGAGGAAGCTGAATGGCCGGCCACGGTTAGGCAATGAAAGACTCAAGGCATTCACAGAAAACAAGAAGCTGGTCTTCCAACAACCTAAATGTCTGAAATCTATACACAGAGAAATAGAGGCTGGTGCTGAAAGGGTCAAGTGCTGTTTCTAGACCCTGGCAAAGAATTATCATTAAAGAGATTCTGGTGCATTTTGGCAGGTGGTTTCACTTCTTAAATGTGTTTGGTGGTTGAAGTTCAAGGAAGAAGGGTTGAAACATAGTCCAAATAATCATTGTCAAGTTTATACAACAGGGAAAAGGACCAGCTGAGATCCATCTATCAAGTGCAATTGGAAATCCGCTGAGAGGAGGAAATTGTATTGCCAAATATGGGGAGATTTAAGACATCCCACCAAACAGTACCTTTTGCAATCTGCAAATTGCAGTCTCTATTTTGAAGAAGGAAAAGAGAACCAGCACACTTAAATGTACACTGCAGGTGACCCTTTCTAATGATTTTCAATTCAACTAGTCTTTGAAATGCAGGAGAAAATTTTAAGGGTCTTCAGTGTAGGCAGAGGCTGGATAAAGTGTCCAACTCAAAAAGACTTTGAGAAACAATTTTATTCAAACCTGGTACCAGAGCCATGAGCTCAAGTGACACACAAGGCTGCAGTCTGGCTTTCAGATAAAAACCCTAGACAATTGAACTGAGTGTTTTTAAAAACTGGGGCGAGGGGAGGCTGTGAGTGTGGGAAAGGGATATATCATTTTATCCCCTTAATTTCTAGTTACCCACAAAAAGAGCCTTGGATAAAGTAATAGGAGACATAATGAATTACTGCTTCGCCAAGACAATTATTTCAGAAACCAAGATGCTTCTGCCTATTTTCAGTAAGCGGTCTTTACCATATGTGCAATAATAATCATCACACAAATAATCAAAGAATAAACCACATTTTTAAGACCAAGACCTTAGGATTAAATAGACCTGGATTTGATTCCCAGCTATACATCCTCCTAGGTAGCTGTGTAGTGCTAAGCAAGTGATATAATCTCAGTGGAACCTCAGTTTCTTTATCTGTACAATAGGATAATTAGTAAACACTTACCTAACAGTATTGTTGGGAGAATTAAATACAGTTCTCCTTTGGTGTCCTTGTGGGGGTTTCATTCTAGGACACTCCCTTTTACAGATACCAAAATCCATAGAAGCTCAAGTTCCTGATATAAAATTGTGCAGTATTTGCATATAACCTATGCACATCTCTCATATACTTTTGAATCATCTCTAGATTATTTATAATACCCAATACAGTGTAAATGTTCTGTAAATTGTTGTCTTACTTATTGGTTCTCTTTATCTGTATTATTTTTATCACTGTGTTGTTATTTTTAAAACGTAGTTTGTTAAAGATTTTTGATCTGCAGTTGGTTGAACCCGTCAATGTGGAACCTGTGGATATGACTGTAATGGAATGCCTATAAAGATATTAATATAATGGCTGGATATTGTTGATATTAAATTAAAAAAAAGTTATTCATGTTTCCTAATAACATTAGAAGACAGTGCTATAAAGTAAAAAAACATTAATGGTTCCTATGAATTGCTCTTTTAAAAATAGTTTTATTGAGATATAATTTACATGGCATAAAATTAACCTGCACAATTCAGGCTTTTACAGTATTTAGCACTTACAGAGCGGTACAATCATCACCATAATCTAATTTTAGAACATTTTATCACCCCCAAAAGAAACGCATACCTATTAGATGTCATTTCTCATGATCCCCCCTGCCAGCTCCTGCCAGCACTAATTTACTTTCTGTCTCTCTGGATTTGTCAATTCCAGACCTTTCGGATAAATGGAATAATACAGTATTTGGTCTTTTGTGACTGATGTTACCGTTTCTTCTCCATTTATTTTTACACAAGCAATAGCAAATAGAAATCAAAAGTATTCTCTGATAGCTGACCTCAGGATCCAAATGAGATTTAAGAAGGGAATGGTTAAATGCCTTATTCTTTTTCAGCCGCTGTTAATACATCATGCAGTTTGATCACATTAATGCATAACAGCCTTTCCTTGTTCGTTTATTTTCTCTGGATCCCGTGCTCAGCATTTGGCTGAAGAGACTCCTTCCAGCCGTGAGAATGTCCTTGACTCTGGCCAAGGCCTGACAACATTTGAAGCAGCAGAGCTTAGAGCTGTGCTGCGTGGGCTCCCTCCACAAGGCTGTGCGCCAAGCAGAGAGGCAGGAGACCTGGACCCAGCCCTCTCTCTGCCACCAGCCTCAACTGTTGTGGGAATCAAAGCAGATCACGAACCTGAAGGTTCTTTGGAAAGTCCTCACGTGTCAGTTAGGACTCCGATCTAGCGTGACAAAAGTGCAATGGTCTCACTCAGGGTTCCAATGGGAAACAGATGGCACTTACATGGGTTAACCAAAGAGAGTTTAACAAAGGAATTACTTTTTAGAGTCTGGGGAAATCGGAACCACCCTTACACGATGCTTATGCCCTGAGTTCCATTCCAGCACTCTTCTCACCAAGGGGAAGTAGTCATAGGGTCAAGGGGATAGAAGACCGTGCTTCAAACACCTGTTTGTACCTTAAACTTTCCTGTCTACCTCCAGTATTCATTCCCCAGTTCCAGTTCCTGAGGGTGGAGGGCACCACCAGTGTGTGCCCTTGAGGCAGGGATGGACATGGCTACTGTTTGTGGGAGATGTGCAGACTGTGAGCCCCCCATGATGCAGGATGGAGTTAGGGTGGGAAGAGCAGATGGGTGGGCCAAGAGCCTACGGACCACCATTTATACTCTTGCTTTGGGTCTACCAGCATTAGGGGTGGGCCTGGGTGGGATGAAGGGAAACTAACAAGAGATGGTGCAGTACTCCAGGCTATTGACACAGGGAGTGGTTAGCAACACCAGGCCTGTTGGACGAAAGAAAGAGTGCTGCTCCTAGAACCTAGTAGCTGTAGGAGAGGCCCACTAACAGGTGCTCCAGTCTTTGGTTCATGAGCAGAACCAATCCCTGGGAACCCATAGGAAGGGAGCCCGAATTATTCAGACCTGATTCATTCTCCTCTGGCTCCCTGAAATCTTGACAGGGCTTCCCCCTGGCTAATCCTAACAGAAGCATGAGGGCAAAGGAACACTCTAAAGCAGTCTACAAAGGTCAGTTCCCCCAAAGCAAAGGGGACGAGTGGAGCTTAGATCTGGAACACTAAACAGGAAGCAATAGGCGCTCTACTAAAAAAGAAAGGGGGAGGGGAATTTATTATATGAATAGAGGAGTCAAGCTGTCATTTTGCCAAGAGCAAAAATCTAACCTCAGCACTGAAAAAACTATTGGTGCTTGCTCTCTCTAGAGGTTTAGTTTCACTTTATCCCTGCCTCTCCCTTCCCTCTCTCCCTCCTAAGATTCTCTCCTTGACCAAACTCTACGCAGACTCACCTGTACTTTCCTTTCAAGTAGCCCTGACATTTAGGTCTCATTGTTCCACTCTGCATTGTCCAATCTTAGCAAGAATTCTGCTAAGTCAGTTCAACCAGAATCCTCCTCCTTCCCTATGTGATCATCCTTTATTTCAGATCCGGTTTCTCATTTCCCAGCATCCCCTAGGTGATATGTGGTCACCCTGGCCTGTCTTCAGGAGAAATCCTGTTAGGTCGCTTTGGTCAGAATCCTTGTTATCCCTAATGTAATTTTCATCCAATGACCCCCTCCTTGACTATAAAACTCCACTTTCTTTGTTGAGTTTGCAGTTAAGCACAATCTCTCTCCATTACTGTAGAACCCTATGGTAGTGGTTCCTACACCTATGGTGATGGACCTGAATCAAGTCTGCCTTTCCATTCTTTAACAAGTGTCATTTTTTCTTGAGCACTCCCTCTCTGGGTCAGATTTTCCCAATTCTTATGTCCAGGGGGGGAATGGATACTTTTCTTAGCTCCTAAGTCGACATATTGGAGTTGTAGATCCCTCCAGGGACTGATGATGTCTTTTGCTGGGTCACAATTTCAAATTCTTAGGAGAGCGGAACTGCTTGCCATGATCTGTATCGTCTATGCCCAATGCAATCACCTCTGGTGAGAAATGTGGGGGTCTTGTAGTCTAAATAGGGATGCCTCAAATCTCACTATGCTGCTTTTATCTCAGTTCATTGAAGAAGCCGCATAAATGACCTATAAACACAGGGAAACAGGTGCAATCTTACCTATAATCAAAGCATACAGATTAAAACAACTAGGCAGCACTTTCCACCAAACAGGCTGGTAAAGATGAAAATGGCTGGGAAAGACCATACAGGGCTCAAGGAGTGTACATTGATTCATCCTTTCAGGAGGGTGACCTGGCAATATTTTTCAAATTTTAAATGTAAATACGACCTCACTTGACAGTTCAGCTTCCAGGACTATACCTAGAAGAAACAATCAGCCAAGCATATATGAATATACGTACAGGTTTTAGTTTTTGTTTTGAAAACAATCTATAGTGGATGTTATTTAAAATTATAGTGCAGTTATAGAGTAAAATAATATGCTGATGTTAAAAATGATTATGCTAATCTATACTTAGTATAGACAGACACCTACAACATAGCAAGAAACTCTAATTTAAAATTTTATTAGGCCAGGCACGGTGGCTCAAGCCTGTAATCCCAGCACTTTAGGAGGCTGAGGCAAGAGGATTACCTGAGCCCACGGGTTTGAGACCAGCCTGGGCAACATGGTGATACCTCGTCTCTACAATAAAAATCAAAAAAATTAGCTGGGCATGGTAGGGCACGCCTGTAGTTCCGACTACTTGGAAGGCTGAGGTGGAAGGGTTGCCGGAGTCTAGCAGGTTACTCTGGGTGGCTGTCAGCATGCCACTGCACTCCAGACTAGGTGACGGAATGAGACTCCAACCAAATTTAAAAAAAAAACAAAAAACTTTATTGAATACATCCTTCTATTTTTCTTTTCTTTTCTTTTTTTTTTTTAGTTGGGAGTCTCACTCTGTCACCCAGGCTGGAGTGCAGTGCATGACCATAACAATCACAGCTCATGACAGCCTCAACCTCCTGGGCTCAGGCAATCCTTACACCTCAGTAACCCAAGGAGCTGGTCTCAAACTCCTGGACACAAGCAATCCACCCACATTGGCCTTCCAAAGCACAGGGATTACAGATGTGAGCCACTGCACCCAGTTTTCTTTCCTTTTTTCTCTTTTTCTTTTTTTTGAGTTGGAGTCTCACTCTGTCGCCCAGACCGAAGTGCAGTGGCTGCTCCTGGCCACCGCAGCCTCGACCTGCTGGGCTCCGGCAATCCTTCCGCCTCAGCCTTCCAAGGAGCTGGAACTACAGGCGCGCGCTACCACGCCCGGCTAATTTTTTGAATTATTGTAGAGATGAGGTCTCGCCAAGTTGCCCAGGCGGGTCTCGAACCCGTGGGCTCAGGCAATCCACTCACCTCGGCCTCCCAAAGCACGGGATTACAGGCTGAGCCACCGAGTCCAGCTAAAAGTATTTTTAAAATATGGTTGTAGATAGATAGACGACAGCTAGATCTCACAAGATTTGCCATTTTACCCATTTTTATTGTATAAATTCAATGGCATTAAATACATTCATAATGTTGTGCAACTATCACCCTACTTATTTCCAAAATTCCTTCAGCTCCTTTAACAGAAACTCTGTACTCATTAAACAATAGCTCCCCATTCTTCTCTCCTTGAAACTCCACCCATGGTAACCTCTCATCTACTTTCTGTCATTATGAATTTGATTATCTATATATTTCATATACGTGAAACCATGAAATACGTGTCCTTTGGTATCTGGCTTATTTCACTTAGGATGATGTTTTCAAGGTTCATCCATTGTTGCAGCCTGTCTTAGTCAGAGTTCTTCAGGGAGACAGAACAAACAGGAGATAGGCAAGGACAGATTAGATAGATAGAGAGGCAGATAAATGAGAGGGGAAGCATTAAGGAAATTGGCTTACTCGATTATGGAGGCAGAGAAGTCTCATAACAGTCTGCAAGCTGGAGAACCAGGGAAGTCGGTAGTATGACTCAGTCCAAGTCTGAAGGCCTCAGAACCATGGAAGATGCTGCTGCAAGTCCCAGAATTCAAAGTCCAGAGAACCTGGAGTTCTGACTTCCAAGGGCAGGAAAAGAAGAGTGTCCCAGCTCCAGAAAAGGGAGACAGTGAATTCACCCTTCCTCTGCCTTTGTGTTCTATTTGGGCTCTCAGCGGGTTGGTTGTTGACTGTTCACATAGAGGGAGAGTCTTCCTTACTCAGTCCAATAACTCAAATGCCAATCTCTTCCAGAAATGCCCTCACAGTCATACCCAGAAATAATACTTTACTGGCTTTCTGAGTATCCCAATCCAGTCAAGTTGACACATAAAATTAACCATCACATAACATATATCAGAATCTCCTATCTTTTTATGGCTGAATAATATTATAATATACATACCACATTTTATTTATCCATTCATTTGTTGATACACTTGAGTTGTTTCTACCTTTTGGTCATTGTGAATAACGCTGCAGTGACCACTGGCATACAAGCATATGTTTGAGTCTCTGTTTTCAGTTCTTTGGGGTAAATAACTAGGAGTGGAATTGCTGGGTCATGTGGCAATACTATGTTTAACTTTTTGAAGAACTGCCAAATTGTTTTCCATAGCAGCTGCACTGTTTCACATTCCCACCAGCAGTGTATGAGGGCTTCAATTTCTCTACATTCTCACCTACACTTGTTATTTTCCTATAATAGTTTTATTTGTCTTTTATTATAACCAGCTAATGAGATGTGAAGAAGTATCTCATTGAGGTTTTGCTTTCCCTAATGTTGAGCATTTTTTCATTTCTTACATTTACATATCTTCTTTGAAGAAATGTCTATTCGAGTCCTTTGTCCATTTTTAAATTTTAAATGTGTTATTTGCCTTTTTGTTGTTGGGTTGCAGGAATAATTAATATATTCTGGATATTAAGCTCTTATCAGAAACATGATTTACAACTTTTTTCATTCTATAAGTTGCCTTTCACTTTCTTAATAGTGTCTTTTTATGCACAAAAGTTTTCCTTTTTGCTAAAGTCCAATTTTTCTGTTTGCTTTTAGTATCATATCAAAGAGACTACTACTAATCCAAGGTCATGAGGACTGGGCCTATGTTTTTTCTTAAGTTTTATAGTTTGGTGTTTTTTTTTGAGTTGGAGTCTCACTCTGTCACCCAGACTGGAGTGCATTGGCTGCTCCCGGCCACCGCAGCCTTGACCTGCTGGGCTCCGGCAATCCTTCTGCCTCAGCCTTCCAAGTAGCTGGAACTGCAGGCGCGCGCTACCATGCCCGGCTAGAGTTTTATAGTTTTAGTCCTTATATTTAAGTCTTTAACTCCCCTTGAGTTAATTTGTGTATGTGATTGTGAAGGGTAGAGTTTACATTTTACATGGTTACATGATAAATAGTTGTATAAGTGCCTACATAATATACTCGGTTTTGCCTCTTGACACATAAAATCAAAAATATACACCATCTGTCCCTTTATAGAAGAAGTTTGCCAACCCCTGTAGCCAGATGCAGTCCTTGCAAATATAGTCCTTAATAAATGTTTAACGAATAGATTCATTCAGCAAATATTTATGAGCCTCCTACTAATACAAGGCACTTACCAATGTATTATGGGGAGGAGGGTTTTCAAAGATAAATGAGAACTCATTAAGGTCCTTATTGAACTTATTACATCTAAGCAGAAATTAATTATACCTAGCTGAGAAGAAGCCAAATATAGGGGATTAAAAATTCTTCTGTGCAAAGGTCAGTCTTGAAGGGTGACAAAGGCTGAAACATAAGAATGACCTCAAATTGTTTTAGAGCAAGATTCATAATAAATTTGGGAAGACACATGCTATAATGTGCACATGCACATGAGTGTACACGCACGCACGTGCGCGAGCGCACACACACACACACACACACACACACACACACTTCTTTTCTTTGGTAAATTCTAAGGAAATTAACGGAGATGATAAGCCGCTAAAGGCAACTGGAGTTGCTGCCATAAGAAGAAAAAACATTTGTGGCACAGGGTGAGTCTTTCTTCTCCCTTTTTTGTTAACAGGAGATGGTCTTACATAGGCAACAAGAAATGCCTACTATTGCTTATCTGCAGATCCAAGAATTTAAATTGAAATGCTCTCACAGCAGGAATCTGTCTCCTTTATGACAGCCCTCTGGAAGAGACCCAGTTGTCTCCGTTTACAAATGAGAAAGAAATACATTTGACATTTCAGTCTCTCTTAATGGACAAAATTATGAACAAGACAGAGTGAGAGAGAGAGAGCGGGAAAGGGAGAGAGAGAAGTAAGCCTATCTCCCTTCATACTTGGGGCTCTATATTAGTGGTTCCCCAAAATCTCTGTCAATAAATTCTTAGAATAATGTTTGCTTGTTTGTTTGTTTGAGTAGGAGTCTCACTCTGTCTCTCAGTTTGGAATGCAGTGCCACGCTCACGGCCACTGTAGCCTCGACCTACTGGGCTTAGGTGATCCTTCCACCTCAGCCTTCCAAGTAGCTGGAATCACAGGTGCTCACCGCTATGCCCAGCTAATTTTTTATTTACTGTAGAGACAAGGCCTCGCCAAGTTGCCCAGGCTGGTCTCAAACCCCTGGACTCAGGCAATCCTTTCACCTCTGCCTCCCAGAGGGCTGGGATTACAGGCATAAACCACCATGCCAGGCAAATCCTTTGAATAATGCATTTGGCTGCAAGTAATAGAAAACTCAAACAGTGACTGAAGCTAGAGGCTTCCTTTTACCTGCATAAATGAGGTTCGGAGATAGGCAGGCCAGGGCTTTGGGGGGCTCCTTCTATGCAGCTATCCTCATATGTGGCTTGATGCCTCAGGGTCACAAATAGTTCCTGCACATCCACATTTGTAACTATGTATATAAAAAAGTGAGAAGGAGAATGGCAAAATGCATATGCCAGGTGAATCTGTGATCTTTTCTAGAATCTTCCCCCAGTGGCCTTCATTTCCATCATATTAGCCAGAATTGTGTCATATGGCAACTTCTAATTCAAGAGAGATTGAAAATGTAGCTTTGTATTTTGGTACAAATTGGGGACTTATTAGGAAAAAGGGAAAATGGATATTGTGTCCTAAGAGTGCACGGCACAAACACTTTGATTTGGAAAACCCAGGGCCAGACACTTATTCTTAAATTACTGGCTTGAATTAGTACTTCTTAAACTTTAACATGTGCATGAATCACCTGAAAATCTTGTTAAAATATAGATTTTGATTCAATAGATCCGTGAAGGAGTCTGCAAGTTTGTGTCTTTAAGAAGTTCTCTGACCACACTTTGAGCAGTAAAGTCTTAAATCACTGGGTCTTCTAATCAATTATAAACAAAAATCAACTGGTTTCTTGGTTTTGAAATGTTTTAATGTGTGGTTTAAAAATGTGATCACATTCACTGCATGCCTACTAATATGATGAAATAAGAACAACCTGGATGACCTGTAATATTCTCGCAATTACTTTTTAGCTAGAATCAAATAATGAAGAAACCATCAAATAAATGGAAACTGTAGTATATTGTACAAGTGGGCTGAACTTGTTAAAAAAAATCAATGACGTGACAAACAACAAAAGGCAGGAGAACTATTCTAGATCAGATAAACTAAGAAGATAACCAAATGCAGTGCATAAACCTTGATTATGTCCTGGGTTTTTAAAAAAAAACAGCTATAAAAGATATTTTTGAGACAATTGGGTAAATTTGAATATGGATTATATATAAAATTGTATTATGGAAGTTAAAATTTCTTAGGTGTCATAATTATATTGGGTTTTTATAAGAAAATGTCCTTATTTTAGGCAGTGTTGGTTGAATTATATAAGGGAAAAGAGTGATGATGTCTGCAACTTACTTTCAAATATTTGGGGAAATACATATTTTGAGAGAGTGAAAGAAGATAAAGCAACTATGGATAAAAAGTTAACAGTTGGTGAATCTAGGTAAAGAGTTTACAAGTGTTCATTATATTATTCTTTCAAGTTTTCTGTGCACTTGAAAAATCTTCAAATAAAAAGGAAAATTTTTAGTCAAAGCGTTATAAAACATAGACCTCAGGAGTTGTTTTTTTCTTTTATTTAGAAGTGTTCTGAGAAATGACCATTTCCAAGGAAGAAGTTTACATCCCAGCATACTCATCAAGAATGTCTTGGCTGGGCATGGTGGCTCACGCCTATAATCCCAGCACTTTGGGAGGCTGAGGTGAGAGGATTGCCTGAGCCCACGGGTTCGAGACCAGCTGGGCAAGTTGGTGAGACCGCATCTCTACAATAAATCAAAAAAATTAGCTGAGCATGGTGGCATGTGCCTGTAGTTCCAGCTACTGGAAGGCTGAGAGGGAAAGATCGCCTGAGTCCAGCAGGTCAAGGCTGTGGTGGTTGGGAGCATGCCACTGCACTCCAGCCTGGGCGAAAAAGTGAGACTCCAACCCCCCCAAAAAAGAATGTCTTGAATAGGGAAGATATTATCTATCACAAAGGATTTCCCTCCTTTGTGATCCCAGAGCCTGTGGGGCACATCAGAGCACTTTTAGGGTGTGTAGCCACAAGCGTATCATTAGACTTGCTTCCCTGATAGAACTGGCTGTAAGTGCCACCAGGAAAGACCAAGTTCTACCCGTTTCTATGACCCCAGCTGCAGACCCTAATAAACATTTGCGAGTGACAGAAAGAAGGTATGATGGACTGACAGCATTTGACAAGACAGCCTTGAAGCCAAACTCAGCATGTGAAATCAGAACTAACCCCGGACTTGAGAAGAGCCCGTGCCTGGCTGGCTCATCTCCTCCTTTGCGCAGTGGGGTCACTAAACCTGTCAGACTTGTTTGCACTGGCAAGTAGGTCATTGGAACCAGTTCTTTACAAGCACTTAAGGACTTCAGGGTTCTATGCAGGGTATCGCATACTCAATGAAGAGAGAGCCAAAGAAAATAAAGACATGGCCAGAGGGAAACCATATCACTCTTTTAAACAATCACTCAAACAGAAACAAAAAAACACTCAGATTGAAAATATGTCTTTTAGTTTAATTATGTAATCATTTACCAGGAGTTCTTTGCGCTCCAAATTTTACACAGCAAGTGGAATGTTTGACCTTATTAGCAGGACTCTTATTTCTTCTATTTTTAAAAATTCAACTAAATAATTTTGATACAGGTGCAGGTCTTTCTGACAAGTTGGCTCTTAATAATCAGCTGTACCATATTAGAGAGAGAGAGCTTATAGTAAGAACTGGTTCACAATACGTTTAGCATCAAGATCCTTATATATACTCAAAAAATTTCGTAAATTTGCTGAACCTGAATAGTTTACTAATGCATCATTTCTTAAAACCTATCTGACCACAGATCCTTAAATAGTAACCGAAGACAATCAAGATCATCTAGGAAGGAGGGTTTGGCAGAAAGTCAAACCAAAACAGAATTCCCATCCCAATGTGAAAAAGACACATTTGCTCGTGTATATTACATGTAACTACGGCCTGGTCCATGTTCAGCTTATTCTGTGACAAAGTAGGAAGAATCTGATGGCCATTTACCATTAATCTTTCTTATAGAAGTTAATAAAATAGGTATTGAAATATCACAGCATTGTAAAATAAACATTAGTAGACCCCAAGGTATTCTATTTTTCCCACCCACTGATACCTACCTCTGCATTTCTTGTGGCTCAGGCACATTGGCCATTATTCTTTTGGTTGCAAGTGATAGAAACCCAATCTAAACTGACTTCAACAAATAAGGACAATTATTGGCTCAACTAATTAGGAATATGGGGCTCAAATCAGGAGACCAAGTCAGGAGATCAGGATTCTTCTTCTGTCTCCAACTCTTGACTCAGATTCGATGCTTGTATCATACTCAAGGAAAACTGTTCCATGTGTTTGCAAAGATGACCACCAGTGGCCTCAGGTTATTTCATATTTCAAACTAGACATCCTAAAGAAAGGGGAACATATCCTTTCAGATATGGAAGTTTTAGGAAGGATTTAGCTGGTCCCTGAACTCGGCTCTGTATTGAAGACATGGATTTTTCTGATTGCCCAGGTCTAGATCATGTGCACATTTATGAACCAATCTCTGTGGTTGAGGAGACTGAGTGCTCTGATTGGCCAGGCCTGAGTCATGAACTTATCCATGGAGCCAGAAGTGATGTCAGTCCCCTACAAAATACAGGGATGAGACTGGGGCTTCATATAATGGGGTATGGATATCTTTCAAAGAGTGGCTGAACAAACATGTCTTTGAATATCTCCTACTTTGCCTCAAACCGAAAATCATGACAGTGATTAATCAGTGTTCAGTGCAGGTTCAAAGTTATAATTAAACAACCAGTATTACTCTTAGGAAGGTGATATAAATCTATTGTGAACACCTAAACACAGTTAAGGAACGTGGACTCCAATGAAAAAGTGAAATAAATTCTAAATGAATAGTAATGATACCTGCTCCCAGGTTTATTTACATATTAATTAATTATTTGTAGTGGAGAAAGAGGGTGGGTGCTAATATCAGGTTAAAGTTAGAATCCCATTTCTATCATCTTCCAGTTCTGTGAACGTGACATGTTAACCAACCTTCTTGTACTCCAGTTTTCTCATCTGTAAAATGGGGCATTCAAAGCATCTACCACACAGTTCTATTGTGAGGATGTCATGAGTTAAGCTCTGTAATGGTCTTAGTGCAGTCCTTGATACCTAGTAAGTTCTCAGTAAATGTTAGCTGTGTTCATTCAACAAATCTACTTAGTATCTTCTATATGTTTGGTGCCATGAATTCCCATGGCAATGAGGAAAATGTGAAAAATGTGACTTCTGCCCTAAGGGAAACTTAAAGCATTTTGTCAGAAAAAAAAAAAACCCAAATACATCACATTGCAGTATGATGTGTTACCTCGATTGCTACAGGGTCCAGAAGGGGCAACGGGAATTATTAGGAACCCATTCTGCAGATGATGTAATTTGTGCTAGGTCTGAAAACATGAGTAAGATTTAGAAGCCTTATGAAGCGGAAAGGCATTACAAAGTGTAGTGTGGTTTCCTGATGGCAGCATCAGCATCACCTGGGAGACTTCTGGAACTGTAACAACTTGGACCCTGGCTAGGGTAATCACCCATCTGTGTTTGCTGGGGGTGCAGGGCTTCTGGTGCTAAAACCAGAAAAATTCCAGGCAACCTGGGATGTGTTGGTCACCGTGGGTCCCAGCCTGCTGACTCAGAATCTCTGGTGTCCAACCCAGGAATCTGTACTTTAATCAGCTCACCAGGTGACTTTTTTTTTATTACAAAGATGGGTGCAATTCAGGGTTAGGTATACAAACATTGATTATGCAGGTACCCTTGTTGATGAGGTGTGCCCCTCCCTCCCCTGGCAGTTTCCCTCAACTGCCAATCCCATCCCCCCACCCCTGGCAGTTTCCTGCTACTGCCAATCCCTTTATTATAGTATTATGATACTTGTTCAAGGTTCGCTTATGAGTGAGAACATATGGTACTCCGTTCTTTGTTTCTGTGATAGATCACTGAGTATGATCAACTCTAAATCCATCCATGTTGCTGTGAAGTCCATAGGAAAAACTTCATTTTTTAAAACAAATATTTGTGGAGCATCTACAATATGCCAATCATTCCAATGAACACTTGGATACAACAATGAATAAGACAATCTCTGCTCTTGATGAATTTGATATTTGAACAGGAGTCATATTAAACACACAAGACAGCTAACTGTAACCAGAAAAATCATGTTAAAATTATTAAATAAATGACAATGGCTCAAAAATATGGTCAATACTCTCTTTCCAATGTTTACCTACTACTACCTTGTGTCTTCCATTCTTTTTCTAAACCAAATTGACCACTGTCCATAGCACTTGGGTTCTAGACTCTTCTCTAGGACATCCATTTACCATTATTTCCACCAGCTGAATCGTGTACTTAAGAGTCAGTTGTGTTTGTTCCCAAATCTGTTTATGCCAACTATAATTGCCATTATAATGATGAAATTTAATTCAATATTACAGAAATCAATAAAATATGAATGCCAAAAGAAAGTTCTTTCTTTGAGGACCAGGTTGACTGCTTTGGAAAGTCTTAACAAAAATGAGTCACGTGGAAAAATAGTTGTCAAAATAAGTATAGACAAGACAACTAAAAAGGTTTCAGGGGAGTGCAGTAGGCAATATGAAGGGATTCTGCACACAGATTGGTTCCCCATGCCTTTAAGTTTTCATTCTACTTTAATATAAGAACCTGAAACTGGAAATCAGAAGCCAATGAATTTTGGCTGTGATTTATGTAGGAAAGACTTCAAGGAACTCTAACAGAGTTTTACATTCAAAGTAAAGGCCTTGACTCCACAAAATATCAGTGAAATAATGTTTAAAGTTAAATAAAACATTTCAGATATATATGTGGCACTTTTTATGATTCACCACTTTGGCATTTTCAATAAACCATCCAACTACTTGATCCCAGATACAGCAGATAAGGATCTTCTCTGAGAGGCCCTTGGAGGGGCCAAGTGGTTTGGACAACAGCTTTTGCTGGAACAAAAATATAATAAAGAATTAATTACTTTCTGTTTGTCACAAACAATACTCCGTGGAATTGGATTAAAGTTTTGCTCAAAATGTCAGTGTGTATCCCGAGATTAGAAGGGAGTTTTCTCCAAGTACCCACCGAGGATGGGATCCTTATGAGATCTTTAGACTCAGAGGGAAGGAGGCCTGCACATCCTGGGATCACTTCCTGCCCGGTTATTCTTCAGGATGCCATTCCTTTGTCTCTGATTGCATCCAAATTCCTGAGCAAGCTCCAAGAACGGAACATTTCACGTACAGGTCTACAGGGTGCTTCCTTTTGAGTGCAGCCTCTGAGGGTGGCTCGGACTTAGGTGTGGGGGGAGGAAAGGCTTTAAAGTGGGTAGGAGAGGCCAAAGCTAGAATTGGTAAAGAGGAAGGACATGATGGGCTTTTCCAGCGGTTCCCTTGGAGAAGAGCCCATCACCCTGGAGGCAGACACATTGAAGATGCCACCATTTAACCCAACTACAGATGACACCTGTGATGCTTACTTCATGGAATCAAAGAATGTTTAAACGATCAGGGAGCTGTTTTCTCATATTTCTTAAGCATAAAATTATTCTCTCATTTCTTTTTTCTAAATTACATACTTGTAGATCTATAAAGACCCAATGAAATAATTTCATCAAATCCTTTTATTCTATAGTAAGCTAAGATTAAGAAGAGGAAATGATTTACCCAAGATCACATAGCAGGTTAGTGGGAAAGCTGGGGCAGGGATCTGGGCCTCACTGGCTTGCCAGCCTTTTCCTCTATTTTCTGATTCTGAGGACCAACAGCACCAGCACCACCTAGGAACTTGCTAGAAATGTAGAAACTCAGGCCCCAATCAGACATTACTTCTATAACAAGATGGCCAGATGAATTGTATGCACATTACAGTTAAAGAACTGATCTAAACCAACATTTTAAAAAGTGCTATTTAGTAAAATGATTGACTACATTTAAATTCATAATCCTTATAGATACTCTTACCACAAAATGGGTCAAAACAATTATCACAATGTTTTGCTGTATCTGATCATCTCATATACAATTTCCATTTAAAATTGTAGGCAACTACTGCAACAAAAATCAGCATTCCTCTCTGGACATACAGGCCATATTAACGTAGGATGGATATTCCACAAATGACTTATAAGAGGTTATCGCATGGAACTCATTTAGTTGCTATGTCTTCAGGCCTGTGAGCACCATAATAGAATCAAAATTCTGCTGAGCAACACAAGTTTCTATCAGATAAAAACAGACTAACACTGAGGGTGTGTGTGTGTGCACGCGTGCACCCAGGCAATATATGCAGCCAAACATGGAACCCATCAGCCAGAGAAATAATTAGTTTCAACACTCATTTAGGTGGTGTACTGCATACAAACAATACATCAACATTTTCTCATTGTGCAAAACAACCAAAGTTACTGAATAGTCAAATACTCTTCAGACATCAATTGGCTCATTTCATTTACCTGAAACGTTCAGAAAAGGCAAATCCATACGGACAGAAAATAGGCTTCCAGGGACTGGGGGGAGGAGAGAATGAGGAGTGACTGCTAATGGGTACAAGGTTTCTTTTTGGGGTGAGAACAATGTTCTAATATTAGATAGTGAGGATGACAATGTTCTAACATTACATAGTGGTGATGGTTGTGAAACGGAATACAATCAAAACCACTGACTTGTATACTTAAATGTGTGACTTGCATGGTATGTGAATTATATCTTAACAAGGCTGTAAAAAAATTAACTCAACAATTTAAAAACCCATGTTTTCTTTTAAGATGCATTGAAAGATAAAATTGTATACACTACTACTACTTATTTTATTTTTCAATTTAAAGATTTTTAACTACCTTAAAATTTGAGTCTGAAGGGGCTTTTATTTCCACAAATCTCATCCATTTTACCATTAAGTGACACCAGGTTAAGGAAGTGACTTGTATTAGAACCAAAGTCCCAACTCAATGGACAAATAGTCAGAATTTTCCCAACATTAAATCATTTCAATTAAGACATTCATAAGAGTATGTATGGTAATTAAATACATCTGGAAAAACAAAACCAGTTCATGGCCCTGTGGTGTATTTACTAAAAAGCTACCAAAGGAAATCAGTATGTTTCCTTTTTGGCATGAAGAGAACTTTCTTTTTAATGTAAAAACTAAAAACTAAAACCTAGGATACTGCCAGAACCAGTGAAGTATGCACAAATTAACATAAATTGGCAATTGAAGTGTGGAGCCAACAATTGCCCAAGACACAAAGTACTTCCCTGAGATCAGGCCTCTGGCTTGGGCATTTGCTTCATGAGAACTGCCCCTAACTTCCACATCTATTTAAAAATAAATCCCGCCCCCAATGAAGTCTAGAGTACTGAGCAAATCATTCTGAAAAAGGTCCTTATGTGGCAATTCTATGCTCAAATTCTATGTACAAATCCAAAAGGCCAGCGTTTCAAAACCAGAAATAACTATTTCAGGAATGGTACTTAATATGCTTTCCTGAATACTACACTTCTTCAGAACTGCAACATCTTTGCTGGCAAATAGTTCCAGAGCCAGTTGCAGGCTGTGCCACAGGTATCACCTGATTTTTGTGTAAGAACCCCATTTAAAAGGGAGGTTAAGTGCTGTGACTACTCACATGGGGACATAAAGAAAATTAGGAACTGGAGTTCCAGGCCACTCAATTCCGCCCTTTCTAGAAGAGCCTTATCTTAGCTCTTGACTACCTTTTTGGTAAAAATTTTCCTTAGATTTGAGGGGCCTTCTTTCATATTTTGATTACCCAGTAAGTTAAACTGTAAACTATAAAATTATTTGAACTTCCTTTTAAATGCAAAATAATGTGCCATTCTTAATATCCTTCACCAAAATTTTAATGAGTTCAAAATTACCACCCCTCTCCCCACCATTATTAATAGCAGAACTGAGAGTGAGGTGGTATATGATGGGGGGGGGGAGGCGACCAGCAAGCAATCCCCAAGCCCTCACCATTATGACCCGCAATGTTTAAACCCACTGATTTCCTCATTAGGAATGCTTCGAAGGGGTTCTTCGTGGTCTTTGTGGCTTTTGTGGGCTTGTAGCTGGAGTCACCAGAGAAGGAAAATGGAGTGGGGAGAGAAAACGCTTTCCCAAACAAACGCAGCTCTTACACGTTTTCAGAAGTGCTGCAGAATTAGGTTGATTTCCACGGCACTCTTTACGAGTTTTCCTCCCGATACAGTCCCCATTTAACGACATGTTGCTGACGGCAGCATTTCAGGGTGTTAGGAAGTGACAGAAAGAATCTCCTGCAGTCGCCTAACACCCACCCCGGCCAGGTTGGAGATTTTCTTTGCTAGTCGTTCCCCCAGTCGCATTGGAACCCGCTTAGCACACAGTCTACACCTGCACCCGGCCGCATTTTGATAGTTGGAACGAGGGACAAAGAGACTCATCCTCCGTCCCTCTCCCCTGCCACTTCCCTGGCTTCAAGGGCCACTGCCCGAAATGAGCTCTCGGAAGACCCCAGGTTTGGAGAACCAGGTGTTTGTTGCGTGTGGGTTTTAGGAGAATATGACCACGGCAGGGCGGGACAGGATTGAACTGAGAGCTCGGGCGACAGGGAGAGCGTCCCGAAAAACAGGCAAGAAGCGACTCTTTATCCGCCCCTTAAAATAAAGCAGGAGCCCGGAGCCCGGGACGCGCCGTCTGTTCTCTCTGCAGTTCCTCCCGGGGACCCAACTCTTCAGCTCCCGGAGCGAGGGCCCGAATGGGTGCAGCCTGGGCGCAGCCGAAGTGGGGACGCCCCCAGGATAGGGCAGGGAGGCGCACCTGGGCGTTCCGGACACCTGTGCCGCGCCCCTCCTACCTCCAGTCTCCGCTTCCCCGCCCCCCAGTCTCGGCCTCGTCGCGGAGGTGGCCAAGGAGGCACCACCTGAGTGGGGGTGGGGCGGGACCCTCGGCGGGGCGCGCCCCTTCCCGGGCGGGGGCGCGAGGCCGTGGCGGTAGTCGTGGCGTGGGGCCAGCGCGCTCGCTTACCCATGGCTGAAGACGGGCGGGAGGGGCACGGGCCGCGGGCGCTCAGGCTCCCCGGGGACGGGCAGAGCCGGTGGCACAAGTTTGCAGGTCTGGCGGGCACGTGCGCGGGCCGGGATCGGGCGGGCTGCGCTGGGCTGCGCTGGGCTGGCCGCTGGCTCCTAGATCCCGGCCGGGGTGGGAGCGCGGCGCGGCTCCGCCTGCACTGGGGGCCGGCCGCGCGGAGAGGGGCCCTGACGTCAGCGCCGGGGGCTTTGTGCGCCCGGAGCGAGGGCCCGAATGGGGGCAGCGGGCGCTGGAAGCTGTGGGCAAAGCTCGCGGCTTCCTTTGGGACCCCCCGAGCGAGCGTCGAGGGGCGCGGAAACAGGAAAAGCTGGCGAGGGGGATGGGGAGAGGGAGAAAGGGTTCCTGGGGTCGCGGAGGGGGCGATCCGCGTCCCAGATGAAAACTATTACAGCTGCAGGGGTCTTGGAGGTCTTAGCCACACCCATTTTACAGATAACGAAGCTGAGGCCTGGGACACTGGCTCAAAGACACCTAGTATTGTCAGCGTTGCCACAATCCACAGTCCCGGATCCTTCTGTTCTGATACCAGCTGCGGGTGATCACTTAGTTCAGTGGGTGTCAACCCTGGCTGCCCATGAGAATCAGCTGGGGAGCTTTTGGAAACACGATTTAGCCTGGGCCTCTGCACGTGGAGTCCAGGCATCCGTCCTTCAAAACCTCCTCAGGTGATTCCAATGTGTATCCAAGATTGCGAACTACTAATTTAAGTTACTCGTGGGCAATAAATGGCTTAGAAGGGCACAGGTAGCACCCTTCAGTCCAGAGTGGTGCCAGATTTTGTGGCGTCCGTAATCAGCCCTCGTGGCCCCTGGAAGCCCATCTCTCAGAGGCTCTTGGAGACTTTGGTCAGCCTCTTTTCCCGCTACTCAGGCCTCACACTTGAGCCTCTAAGTGAATTAGTGGTTTAACAGTGTCCAGGGCTTAAATTCCTTCTGTCTCCTTTGAGAAGAATTTTCCTGTCTCCAAAGGTGTTAGAAAAGCCATGAGAGGCTTACAGTTTCTGTAAGACTAATGCTTTCTGTAACATTTCTGCACTCGATATTCCCTCTGATAGATTATGTTGTGTCATTTTATTGTTTTGAAAATACATTGTGTTACTTGAACAGAGGGTTACATAAACAGTAACAACAGATAGTACATTTAAGCCAGAAGAGAGAGGCTTTAGGACTGAGTAAGGGTGGAGGAGGCAAACATTTCATCTATTGAAATTTATTGGATTAGGAAAGATTTTATCAAGGCAGAACTCTAGAAAACCTAATAATATTTTACATAAAAGGACAGAGATTTGTGCTAGGCGGATCACTGGCTCATTTTCACAATCCCATGGGAATAGTCGTTCCTAACCAATCTTCATACGGTAATAAAACAGCAGGGAGCTCATAGGTTTAACTTTTTGTCCTCCTGTTACTGGAAAGTAATCCATTTGAAAGATTCCTGAGTGCACGCCTATGTAGGCATCCAACTGCAGATAACAATAACCGAGGCTGTCTATAAGGGACAGAAAAACAACAGTGGCCTGGCAATGAGGAATTCATACTAAGTCCTGGTTGAGGGAAGGGTGTGCATAGTTGGTTTCTACCTCTTGGGAGGTTCCTAGGAGACCATGAAACAACAGACGGGAACTCGGGCATAACAATCTAAAATTGTATTTGGGCAAGGTAGGACCCCAATGAACCACACTGGAACCAAGAACTCTAAGGTTTTGTGTACTGAGATGAAAATAAACCCTTTGGTCCACTTTCTGTCATTCCCTAGAAGTCTTGGATTTTTTTTCAACCAAACAAGAGAGAACAGCTGTCCAAATATTAGAGCTAGTCGCAATAGATGCTGTGATGAAAACCGAGTTCTGACAATTGTGTGCACGATGTCAAAGGAAAGCTACATTTTAATATGAGATTTCCCTCACTTTAGAAGTGTCATGGATTGATTTCAACAAGCAATTGTCCCTAAAACCCTTAAGAAAAATGAAACAGTGGTTGGGAAATTAGCGAAGGCTGCTATAGACAGGGTGCAGAAGATGGCTAATAAGTGTATTCAACTTCACTAATATTCAAAGAAATGTTATCTTAAAATAATAGTAAACCATTTTTCTCATATTAAGTAACCACAATCTTTAGAAATTAAAGCAAGACTACACTGCAAGTGAGTGAGTAAATTGGTTGGGTCTTTCTAGAGAGCCATTTGGCAGTGTGTACCAAAAGACAAAAATATTCATAGCCTCTGACCTAATAATCCCTCTTCTAGGGCTCTCTCCTAAGTAAATAATGACTGTTTCAGTCAAAATTAATGTAAAAGGATGTTTATCATAGAGTGAGATGTAATAGCAAACAAAACAACAAAACAAAACCAAAAAAGAAAGCAACAATTGCTCAACAGAAGGGAATGTGTTATATAAATTACTGTTGATCCAGCTCAGTGGTTCTTGACTGAGAGCAATTTTGCCCCCCAGGAGACATTGAACAATGTCTGGAGAGTTGGTTGTCACTACTAGGGAGGGGGTGTGTTATAGGCATCTAGTGGGTAGAGGCCAGGATGCTGCTAAATGCTCTGTAATACACAGCACAGCTCTCCCGTACTGCCAGACCAATTTGGCCCCAGATGTCAATAGCACCGAGGTTGAGAAACCCTGATCTGTATGATCGGATATCCTGCAGCCTTGTTTACATAGAATTATGTGGGAAAATGCTCAGATTTTTTAAAAGGCCAAATAAAAAGCAGAATATACAACATAATCCTAGTCATATTAGTATATATGTATAGCATATGCATTGAAAAAGACTGAAAGGAAATACACTATGGTAGAGACTATTACTTTTTTGACAAACATTTTTTTTTTTCTATCTGGCTGCACAGCCAAATTCAATCCCCCTTAACTCCTTAACAGTTAAGTGGGGCAACATGATTGAGCTGTAGCCAATGAGGTCAGAAGTAAGGTCCCTCACTTTTGGGCCTTGCCCCTAAATCCTCCAACACATGTACTTCTCCATGCTTTTCCTTTCTCCCAGCTGGAATGAGATGTTGACCTCTGGGTACCTTTGGAAGCTACGTGTTAAAGATGGAATAGCCGTGCCAGCCTAGGTCACTGAATGACTTTGTGGAGCAGAGTCTCCCTCCTCCACTCACTGACAAGATGAAAGTGACTTGGACACATTTACAATGCAGAAGTAAACTATTATATTTGAGCCATTATGTAATTTGGGCTTATTTGTTATAACAGTGACCCAACCCTTACTACTATATCAATGTATTAACTTATACCAAAATATTAACAGGGTTTGTCTCTAGAATGTGAGATAAATGGAGTTTTTAGTTTTATTTTTCTACCCTTTTGTGTTTTGCCAGACTTCTATAATGAGCAAGAATTACTTTCATAATCAGGAAAAAAAATAGTTGTACCTTACTTCACAGTAAAGATTATCTCCTAATAATTTGATTTTTACCTATAAATAAACTCATATTTCCAACTAATTCTTAAAAATTTACTAAGGTTTAACTGACCTTCAGTGCCTCATCTAGGAGTCCAAATTAACTACAAACCATAAGGATGCATTTTGTCCATTCCAATCTTTTTTTCCAGCTTTGAGATATAATTGATAAATAAAATTTGTATATATTTACCATGTATAACATGATGTTTCAACATGTGTATACATTGTAAAATGATTATCATAATCAAGCTAATGAGCATATGTGTCACCTCACCTAGTTGTCGTTTTTTTGTGCCTGGTGAGAACATTCAGGTCCTATCTCTTAGCAATTTCAAGTA
Source organism: Tarsius wallacei (assembly GCA_963574415.1). Lineage (NCBI taxonomy): Eukaryota > Metazoa > Chordata > Mammalia > Primates > Tarsiidae > Tarsius > Tarsius wallacei. Next base: position 25,061 of record CAUYQG010272969.1, read on the forward strand.
TACCATACAGTATTAGTAACCTTTTGGGGGACATTTACTCACATGTGCGCCTCACTCCTTCCTGTTTCCTAAGCGCTCAGGGCTCTTGTCTTTCCAGCACAATCTCTGTATGGGCAGAAACCTGGCTTGGTGTTTGATCCTTAAAAATCTCTCTGCCTCTTATTTACTCTAGTTCTTTCCTCAGCACATCAGGCCCAGTTTCTATCCTTAACAGCCTTCTCTCCTCTCTCCTATCTCTCAGTAAGATGGCTGCTTTCTCAAACCAATGGGAAGTCCATGAACTGGTCACCTGAGGACAAAGCAAAAAGCCCTTAGCTCTGTTCGCATAACTAAATGAAAATGTTCTCAAAGCATGTAAAAGTCTAGCTGACACATAGTGGAAAGTGGGAGAATATGAATGAAAAAGTAGCATCACAGATCAGTGACTGCCAGAGGTTTGTGGGGAAGGCGGGAGGAATAGATGGAGAACAGGACATTGAAAACAGGATTTCAGGGCAGTGAAACTACTCTGCTCAATACTATAGTGGTGGATACATGTCATTATACATTTGCCCAAACCCACAGAATACAACACCAAGAGTGAACCCTGATGTAAACTGTGGACTTTGTGTGATCATGATGTGTTAATGTAGGTTCATCAATTGTAACAACTGTCCCATTCTAGTGCAGGATATTGATAGTGGGGGAGACTGTGCATGTGTGGGGACAAGGGTAGATGGGAAGGAAATCTCTACACTGCTCAATGTTGCTGTGAACCCAAAACTGCTCCCCCCACCAAATGAAGTGCATTTTAAAAACTCACTTATGTCCTCACCTTCTCAAATGACAAATCAGAAGATAATGTCAGAATTTGATGGAAAAATAAATAAAGATTTGGGAGAAGGAATAATGTTAATGACATAAATCCTCATCTTTTATGTCAAGGAGTCAGTAGATACCGTTAAAGTCAAAGAGAGGATTAGGCACATTATTAAGACTGGGACAATTGTTCCCAACCCCATCTGATGTTGTTTATAAACACATGTTTGTAATGACCCTTCTGTGCTCCTCAAATGATATCCAAATCAATCAACATAATTCATAATGAACTATGAAAGAGAACTGAAAGTAATTTAATGATTAGTGTCTATCTCAATGTGTAAATTCTCAGACACAATGACACTGGAAGATTGTAATGAAGTCATCCAATGAGCAACCTAATTGTAGAATCATAATAAATGGGACAGCTAAAAGGTCACCTCTCAAGATGTGTTGTTTGATAATTCAAATACCTAGAGTGGTCTTGCCATCAGGGTCACGACATTCCAAAATGGTGGACAACTTCATAAAGTTCCCAGCAAAACAAAGTACAGTCTTCCTTTAATTTAATTGCATCCCTGGAAAAAAATCTACATTTCTTAAAACCACCCTAAACTATCTTGTGTTTGTATGTGAGATGGAGTTATGTTTTAGGCGCTGATAATTAGAAGCAGATTTTTTGTCTATCTGAATGACCAGAGGACATTACAAACTTGAATGAGAAACAAGGACATGTCTTAATTGTGCAAGACCATCCTGTGCATTGTATTGCCTGTTGCCTTATCCCAGGTCCACTAAATGCCAGTAGTGCACCCCCATCGCTGGGGCAGGGAGGTGCACCAAAAACACTCATGACAATATCCAAACTGCCTCACCTCCATAAGTCTAGACTATGAAAGTTACCTCCAGAAGAATCCAAACAGGAAACAGTTAAAAAGAGGTTGCCACTGAGAGTGAGGCCACTGGTTGGGCGAGAAAGACTGGGAGACAGTTGTTTTTTATCATCAGCTTTTCTATTCCATTTAATTGCCACCATGGGTATGCATCACACACACACACACGAGGGGGAACCCCCCTCCAAAATGGAATTATATTTTGGAGGGTGGACCACTTGTAGTACACTCAGAATTTGTTCCTCTGGATCAAATGGTCAACCAAAGATTTTATTTGGAAGTTTTGAAAGGACTGTATCAAAATTTGCAGAAGAAATGTCCAAGCTGTGGCAAACAGGTAACTGGTTCTTCCACACACAATGCACCAGCCTACACCTTGCTGACTGTTCAGCAGTTTTTGACCAAAAATGACACTACCCCCATGCCCAACCCTTCCTATTCATCCGATCTCACCCTGAGTGATATTTTGTTTCCCCAGATGAAAAAAGTCCTGAAAGGGAAACGTTTTGCCGATGTGGAAGTGGTAGAACAAAAAACGGCAGAAGCACTAAAAGGCATCAACATTGAGTTCAAAAACTGTTTTGAGCAGTAGAAAAAGCAGCTCAGTAGGTGTAATGCATTAAATGGAGAGTACTTTGAAGGTGACTGAAGTTTAAACATGTAGGGATAAATACACAATTTTTATAAATAAATTCTGGTTTTTTTGAGTCCCCCTCATACACGTGTGTGTGTGTGTGAGAGAGTATGTGTATGTACATATATATATAAAACAAAGCACTTGTGTCCATTGAGTTTTCAGTTCTATTCTTCTGGGCTCCTGAGTCCTTATTTCCAGACCTACCCCATCTGTAAAATGGGTAAAGTCATAATCCTTAACTTATCTCATTTATTGTAGGGATTAAAGAAGATAATATTAGTAAAGTACTTACCACTTGAGGCTCAATAAATGATAGCTGTTGATGCAGATCTTATTGTTGGTGACATTATCGTGGCCATCCCTTCTTTTTACCTAGAGAAGCCTGAGGGATCCCTAGGATAGCCAGAATACAGCTTTAGGGTGAGGGCATTTCAAGCTTTTGCAATGCAGAAAGGGAAGGAAGTGCCTGGTCCAAATTTTTGCCTCTTATTCTTTTAGGCAGGAAACACCCTCACTTGGCTCTGCATCTACTCAAGAGAGTAGAAGAAAATTACTGATTTCCACTCTATCATGTAGTGTTTCATTTGTTTGTCTACTTATTGGTGAGGAGTGGAGGTGAGTTGGTCTTGAGTAGAAGCGAGTAGACAGTATCCCAAAGTAGCAAGAAGCAATAGGAATGAACAAAAATAACTTTCCTCTGTTGTTGGATTGTTCATAATTTAATTAGAAAAAAATCATTTGAGTTTAAACGCATACCTTTTATGACTGCACATGCCCCAAAGACTAAAGATCACTCATACCTTGAGTGTGAATTTAGATGACTTTCTAAATGCCTATGCACGGTCAGCCTTCCTGAGAGTAGGCAAGTTTAATGGAAGATGGAGTAATGGGAACTCTCCTTCTTCCATGCTTCTGTAAAGCATAGAGCTCTAGGAGACGGGAACAGCTGGCACCCAGCCTAGGAGCAGCCCAACAAGTATGGCAACCCAGAAGTCCTAGGAGGAAGAGCTGCCAGACCTCGGAGAGGAATTTGAGATAATGAAAGCACCCTCAACATAATCAACTTTGCCTCCTCCTACATTTTGCTATGTTCAGCTTTGGAATGAATGAGGAGGAGAAAAGTGTATTTTCTGCTTGGAAGATGTTTGGGGACTAATTGTCCTCTTAGAGTGGGAGAAAACATGACTCTTCTGTGGCCTCTTCCTGACAAATGGAGGTTGCCCATCCCTCTGTGTCTCTAGCTTTCTTCTGAGGACCTTCTTGACTATCACGTGAGGACCCTAGATTCCCTCTCATGGTTTCCTGGTTATCATAAGGTCCTGGAGATATTAGATCTTATCACAGGTCCCACACTGAGTACATGGCAAGTCTACATTTAGATTTAAACTCAGTTCTATCTGGATTTAATCCCTGTCCACTCTACCATGTTACTGTTTACAGAAGATGCTTCCAGATGGTAGGATTGCTGGTCTGGGCTACAAGGAATAAGTGCAAAGCCTCAGCTGGGGGTCCATTCTGGGGACCCCTTTCAGAATCAGTGCCCAGTTTGGCTGTATATCCTGCAATATCTTATAGAATCACAGGCTAGAAGTGAGGAAGATGCAGGCAAAATAGAAAACACCAGCATCCCAGGGGGCCCTGGATCTCATAGTTGGCTAAGGCATTTCCTGCCTTTGAAACACATGTCATTTAAAGTTGTCTCCTGTGAGTCAGAATAATTGGCAAGTGATTTTTCTTTGGTTTGTACTGAGCATTTCAATCTAGAACTTGGGGCTGTGTCCACCTCTAATGCTTGTGTCATTCACAGGACACTCTGTATTTGTGGACTGTGGCTGAGTTACCCACAAACATGAATATAGAACAGAGTACATAGCACTGCATCAGGAACTCACAATGAATGCCAAAGAATATAGTTAATCTGACTCTGTGTGCTTGTGTATGCAGATGAAATTGAAAATTGAACCATGCACAGAGCTCAAAATGATTTATGTAGCTCATCACTTCTATTAGTGGACAATGATTTCTCTTACTTCTCTTATACTTACCAATTGCCTAGTAACAAAGAATTTGGTGGTCTCTTGGAAACAATTATGTTGCTTTGGACTGGAATTTTGCTATCTCCTTTCTAAGTAATCCTTGAAAATGTGTCATAACATCTCTGAGGTAAAGAGAACTTGGTAACTCATCCAGTCCAATCCTCTGCATTCAGTAATCTCTTGTGTCTCATCCATGTCTGTTAGTCATTCAGATATATTTGAATACTTTTCACAACAAGGAGCTCACCACTATTATTTCTCAATGACTGTGACTGTTAAAGCATTTTCCATCCCAAGCTACTATATATCCCAACCTCCATTGCCTATCCCCAGGGGAGGCTCTTTTTATTCTGAGCTAGGTAGAACTTCTTTATTATAAAAAACCAAAGTGTTTATGATTATTAAAAACTTTTGTGAAACATTCAGGTGATGGAAAAAAAAACTTTTGTGAAAAATTAAAAAAAATCTCTTATTGCGCTGGTTGTCCTATGGTAAACATTGTCTAATTTCCCAAAGTTCCCCTTCAAGTGGGAACCTCTAAATAAGATGTAAATCTCCAGCTGGTTAGGTTGAAACACTTTCTTCCCTTGAATTGGAAATACTTTGGTAATGTGTATTTTGTTTGTTTTCATTAAGGTAGCCATTTTAAAGTGGAATTCGGTGACACTCAGTATATTCCTAGTGTAGTGAAAACATTGACTTCGGCCCAGAGAGAATCCCATATCCACTAAGTAGTCTCTCCCCATCCCTTCCTCTTTCAGGCCCTAGCAACCACTAATCTGCTTTCTGTCTCTATAGATTTGCCTCTTCTGGATTTTCATATAAATTGAATCATGCAATATGTGGCTTTTGTGTCTTGGTTTCTTTCACTTAGAATAATGTTGTAGCACATAACGGTACTTTATTCCATTTTTATTGCGGAAATGATACCACTGTATGGATGGACCACATTTTGCTTATTCATTCATCCTTCAGACACTTGGGTTGCTTCCCCCTTTGGCTATTGTGAATAATGCTGCTGTGAGCGTTGGTGCACAATTATCTGAGTCTCTGCTTTCAATTCTTTTGTGTGTGTGTATTTATTTATTTATTTATTTTAATTTATATTTTATTTTAAAGATGTGGGGGACAATTCAGGATTAGATATACAAGTGGACATCACACAGGTAAAGTTTGGGCCTTCCTTTGGTCCCCATTTTACCTCATTTGCAGATATTTACTAATCAATGTAATCCCCAAAACAATACATCAATGTAATTTTGTGCATTTAGAGGAGAAATATTTCTTGGTTAAGTAGAAAATTGTGTGGATGGCTTCTGGAAGACCCCCATTCTAAGCAGCGTTAAGCAGCTTTAAAGTAAAACATTTCATCTAGAACTCTGGAACTTCTTTCTTCAGTTTTCTGTAATCCACATTCACTGAGTAGATTCGCATTGCTCATTGGGATCCATTTTGTTCCAGGGCTCTGGCTTATTCTTTCTTTCCCAACTAACATCTAGATTGAACATTGCCAGATGCAAGAGATACAGTGTTGCTCCAGTACCTCCAGCTCCAATACATACAAAGAGGGGAATCAAGCCCCAGTGCTTCTTGCTCTGACTGAGGATCTGGTGGAGCATGTTTGTGGCAGAGGCCTACGTTGCAAAGGGAGCGAAAAACAAACCTGCCTGCTGGGCCCTGGATTAACTTGTCTCCATGTTTATCTTTCTGAGAAACTACTATACTTCCACAGTGGCTGTACCATTTTACACCACCAATGGCGTATGAGGGTTCCAATTTCTCCACATCTTTGCCAACACCTGTTATTTTCCGTCTTTTAAATTATAGACATCGTAGTAGCTATGAAATGGTATTCTAAGTAATAGGTTTTTTTTGAGACTCCCTTGCCATGGCCTCCGAGGCCTTGCCTAAGCTGACCCTAATCTCCCACTGCATGCCCCCATCCTTTCTACTCCAGCTTCACTCACCCTTCTTCCAGGCTCTCTCTTTCAATGCGCAGCCTTTGCACATACCGTTCCCACTGCCTCTTTGTCTGACTAGATCTCAGGCATTGTTTAGCTCTCAACCTGAGCATCACTTCTCCAAGGAAGCCTTGTCTGACCTCCCTACTGGGTCAGATGACCCAATTGAATCTCATTGCACCAAACACTTCCCCTTTCTAGAACCTTCTCCCAGCTTCAACTTCAGATTGTGTGAATACATAACATTTGTTGTTCTCCATTGAGACATGGCTATAGTGGAAGTAAAATTAAAATGTGCAGATTAATGAATGAAAAACGTTTTGGGCAACCCCTACAGATCCCCTCCCACTGTGGGAGCTTTTCTGTCCTCTCAATAAATCCTGCTTTAAAAAAAAGAAAAACATTTTGAGGAACCTATGAGGCTTTGAATTTATAGCTAACTAAAATCTGAAAGTCTTTTGAACATAAAGTTCTCTAAATTCATGTGCCATCACCTCCTTCCCAGGATTCTGCTCCTGCAATAATAGCTTTTTGTCTCTCTTGCATCTCATTTTTAACAGGTTATTTCCACTGGTTCATACACATAGTCTAGACACTGCGTCATTTTCCTGATCTCCTTAGCAAAACCTCTCAGAAGAATCATCCATACTTGCCTGTAATTTCTCACTTCCCACTCTGTGGAGCCCACTTTGATAAACCTGTGTCCCCATTTTTCCACTGAAACTGCTCTTGTCAAGGACACAAATGATCGATCACCATCTGGCAAGATGAGACTATTACACCTCCATTTTTCTAGAAACACATTCTTATCTTGACTATCATGAACTCACACATTCCTAGTTTTCCTTCTGCCTCATTGGATGCAACTTTTCAGTCTTATTTGCTACTACTTAAAGGGATCTCATCATCATGTTTATTTATTAATTGTCAGTTTCATCCAGTAGATTGGATGCTCCACGTGGGCAAGAATTTTGTTTGTCTTGATTGTCACGGTAACCTCTGTGTGCAGAATGTATCAGATGCTCAACTCTTTGTTAAATGAATGAATATCTTCTCCGTTTGAATTTATGTAATTTTGGACATAAAGATCTTTACAATTCTTGTTTGTGTAAAAGTATCATGGTACTTTATAAATATCATTCTGTGTCTTGATTCTTCTCCCTAGCATGTTAGCTACCCCTCCTACTCTTGACAAGTGCTTTCAAATTTTCATCCACCTTGTAGATAAAAATATTGATCCTAACAATCTTCCTTCAGGGTGACCTCAATTCATTGATCAGCATTCTTTGAGCAGGATTGTTTTCAGCAAGCTAGATAATCCTCGACTGTGCTGATACCTAACACACATTTCTGTATGTTGTCCATGAGGAAATAACAACTTCTGTTGTGGAAAAAGGCCACCATCTGTTTAGTGTGCAAAAAGTCTTAGGTTTATTCAGCTGTTCATCTGGGACAGGCACCTGTTAGCAGGGTGATTTCCTAAATGCACCATACGCAAGGCCCATTTAAACCCCAGAAAGAGGAGCAGATGTAACAATTCTGCAACCCACTGCATGTTTTGATGCCCAGAAACTGCCTCATGGAGAAGGAACCATCTCGTGTACCATACTGCAGTCAAGGTCAAGGAACATCTGCAGTACAACAGTTTCTGCTGCTCCAATGAGGCTGTATACTCAATATGGTCTCAGACTCTGCTGTCCTGTGAATGACCATCCCACTGCTTTAGCACTCCCTGAAGCCCAGGCGGGATATGGAGCATGTCCTTATTCCCCCACCTAGAAACTTTATCCAGGAAAACAACAAAGTTGTGTGTGGGGAAAAAACTGCTGTGGTTTAATATATTCTGCGTCCCTATAATCATCTCTTTCTTTTAAAATATGCTCAGTGCTGGGCGCAGTACCTCACACCTGTAATCCTGGGACTTTGGGAGGTCAAAGTGGGAGGATTGCTTGAGACCAGGAGTTCGAGACCAGCCTGAGCAACATAGTGAGACCTTGTCTCTAAAAAAATTAAAATGAAAAGATTAGTCGGGTACTGGTAGTATGTGCCTATAGTTCCAGCTACTCGGAAGGCTGTGGCAGGAGGGTCGCCTGAGCCCAGGAAGTCGAGGCTGCAGTGAGCTGTGATTTTGCCACTGTACTTCAGCCTGGGTGACAGAGTGAGAATGATTTAAAATAAATATCATGGACTATTTCCCTGTTGGATTAATGAGCTAGAGGTAGTTAGGAAAAGTATTATCAAAACTTTGCAGAAGAGAAAATTAAGATCCATAGTGTTGTAGTACCTTAGTCATGGTTCTAAGACTCAAGTCACAAGGACTCCTTGTAAATTTCCCTTCCCACCTGTCAATATCAGCATTCACTTAGAAGTGTCACATACTGAGTAGATGACCTGATGTTTTCTTTCGGACAAGTTACCTAATCCCTTTGAACCTGTTTCACCATCCTTGAGAGGCAGATAAGAATACCATTGACTCATGCTACCTTTATGGAAGTTTGAGGAGGTTCACAAGATAGTGTTTGAAAACACAAGGTTTAAGGTAAAGCCTTGCCTTCAGGCTTACTATTATTGTTGTTATTGCCGTGAACTATCAAATCAATGTCTCACTCCCTTTATTCTAGATGGAGACTCTGGGAAGTCTAAGGTCAAGATGCCAGCAGATTTGCTGTCTGCTGACAATCCACTTCCTTGTTTATAGACAGCACCTTCTTGCTGTGTCTTCACATGGCAGAAGGGGCTAGGAGTCTCTCTTATTTTTTAAATTTTTTTATTTTAAATAAGTGAGGTGTAATTCAGGGTTAGGTATACAAATGTTCGTTATGTAGGTACCCTTGTTGATGAGGTATGTGCCCCGCATCCCCACCCCCCAGTCTCTCTTATAAGAGCACAAATCTTATTCAGGAGGGCTCTGCAATCATGACCTAATCACCCCCTAAAGCCTTCTAATACCATCACCTTGAGGATTAGGATTTCAACATAGAAAATATGGGGGTAGGGGTGCAAACATTCAGCCCATAGCAGAGTATTCATTCTTAGCTTGCCTGGAGATGCCTTCAGGACTGGCTGGACTCATCTCCCTGTTCCCCTCTGTGTCCTTAGTCACTCACACTGAGTGTTTATTGATTGAGTTAATAAATAAATATAAAGACAAACCTGGGATCAAACTTAGGCCATTATTAGCTGAGCCACAGTTTCTCCATCTGTAAACAGAAGATAATAGCCTTCTTGCAGGTTTGGTATGAGGATTTAAATAATAGCTATTTGGTGTTTTTCTGTTTTCTACATTCAATTTAAACTCACCCCCCTCTTCATAATGGTATGTACTTTACATTTTTTTTTCTTTCCTTTTTTTTTTGCTCCTTGTCAAAGGCAGAAGCAAACTTGGAGGTAGATAAGTCTGCTTTCTCTGTCATCTGATCTGCTTCAAGCTGTACTTCTATTCATTCTTTGCCCCTCCTTTGTCTAGTCATGAGTTTAAAAATATCCTTTGTGCTTCGTGGGTCACAAATATAAGCATAGTACACACAAGGATAAAATATTAGCCAATCAGTCAACCTACATAATGCTCTTTTTTGAATAAGGCAATCAAAAAACCTAATTCTGTTTCTAAAAATTGTTATGTTTCTCTTGACTTCTGAAATGCAATTGAATTTGAGATAAAGAATCAAAATCCTTGAGGAGAATTACACTGAAGTAGTTTTCTATCTCCAAACAGGTCATATTTTGGGAGCAATTTCCCAATATGTAAAATAAATAATGACTGCTTTAGAATAATCACAATTGCCTCCCAAAAGGGAATTTTATCTCAGTTAATTTTTTCCTTTGTCCTGTCAAATGACGAATTCTGAAGCAACGATAAAGCACTGTATTCTTTTTCAACACTGAATAGCACGCCCATTATCTTTCACAGTTTCTGTGTTTGCCTGCCATGCGTGCGTTGGAAAACAGTGGTTTTGTGATTTAAACTTATCACGGGAAATGCCATTTAGGAAGCCGATTTGCTAATCGACCTTTACGTGTATACATCTTTGTGCCACAGCAAAGGGTTGGGGGGGGTGGTATGTAGAAGTGTGGTGATGAAATAGGATTAGTCCTCTCTCTACATTTGGCTTCTGCTTTGCTGAGGAGTCTGTGTGGGTGGTGAGAGCAGATTGGCCATCTTCGAAAACTGGGCTTCTTCTCCTCTGGGGGAGAGAGGCCCTTTTGCAGCAGCTGTGCACAGGGCTTCTGTGCCTCCCCTGGGGTTGGCTATGTGTTTTGGCTCTGCCTTCAGACCCAGGGCCATTGGGGATGGTTCTCTTCACTCTTCCTGATTGCGTCGTGTCTCACCTAACTGCCTGCAGACCTACTTGAGCCTGACTCCCTCCTTGGAGAAGTTAACTATCAAATCCTAGCAAGGAGGGCAAGTGGTGATGGTGGGTGGCACTTGGTCTGCTTCAGTAAACTATATTCCTCTGAGAAGCAAGCCCAGTAATTAAGCTAAGAGTCAGGCCTGAAAATCAGGCAGATGGGGGTTCAAGTCCTGCCCTGGTTTCACACAGGCTACGGGACTTTGAATGATTTCAACTTGAAATCCTCTAGAATGGAAGAAAAAACCTGCCTTTCTTAATAGGTTTGTTACAAAATGAGTTAATGCACGTAAAGGGTGTAGTGCAGAGCTTCACTTGCAGAATGTGCTCCACAAACAGTAACTGCAGTTACCCCGAGCAATCAGGGCAGCCCTGGAAAGACCAAGTGTGGGCTAATTCTACCTCATCTTCTCTCCTTAGCATCTTCAGAAGGTTTTAATTGTTGATTCATTTTAGTTCATGTGAGGGGATGTGTGTCTCAAGAACACCCTCCAACTGGAGAGTGACCTCCACTTAAGCAAATACTGACGTCTCTCCCCTTTTGGTAGTCTCCGATGATATTTTTCTTTGTTGTCTCATTTTATTAAGGTTTTATCACAAGGAGAGGCATCTTATTTCTGGAATGGGGTTCTAAACCCAGCATCAATTTAAGTTTGCATCAGAGAGCTTTTTCTCCCTATGAACTCAACCCACCTGGCAGTTCAGTGCTCCTCACTGTAGGTGATATGGCAGGCACATCTCCGTGTGTATAAAGGGGACTCCAGGGTGGGGGAGGTGGGAACAAGCTCATGGCAAAGCCCGGTTGCTTTGACAGAAGCCACCGGCTGCTCAAACTCCGTTCTCCCACCCACTCTGTGTCCTTGGCTTGGACCCACAGCAGTTGTCTCTCTTGCTGTTCCCACATCTTACTCATAATCACTGACTGTTCTCAATCTGTTTTTTTTCCTGATTTCCTTTTTCTTATTCCTCCACCTCCTCTTTTTTTTTTGGATTCCATTTCCTCCTTCGATTTCCACCTGCCCCATTTTCCATTTTTCTTTTCTTATGCTATTCTCTGTGTTAACCAGGCTGGGCCAAACACTGCAGAGATTTCTGGATGTCCCTCTCCAGCTCCTTCCTTGAACAAAGCCAGAGGGCAGTGTGGCCTTGGGTCCACCCTTCCCAGCCTTTTCTGCTTTTTGGTAGGATGAGACCAAGTGACATAGTGTATTTGTTGGTCCCAAGGAGCAGAGTCTGTACTGTCTATAAATGTCTCCTTAGTGTACATGCTGGTGGCCCCAGGGACCTATTGGATGGTTATTTGGGTGAATGAATTCAGAAGCACAGTGAGTGACCCCTCTGTGTGATGAATTAGTCAGCTCACACCTCTCTGTACCACTGGCCTGCTCAACAGCACGGCATTCCCTTGCTCAGAGATGCTCGGGAAAAGTTTCGTGTCTCTGAATGTGACTGACAGCCACTTGAAGATGCTTGTGAAATGGCAGTCTCTTGGCTTCTTGAATCAAAAGTTATCTGCCAGGAAATATGGATTTCCACAAGTTTCTCAGGTCTGTGCTACTCAGAGTGGGGACTGGAACCAGCAGCACAAGCATCCCCCGAGAGCTTGTTAGAAATGCAATTCCCTGCCTCATTTGGACTTCATGAATCAGCAACTCTGGAGGTGGAGCTTGCGGGCTCTGGGTGAAACTGATGCAGGCTAATGTTGGCCTGGGTTAAGGCAGTGTGCTAATTTTGTTATTGTTGTTGTAGGAAATTACCACAAGCTTAATGGCTAAAATGACAGAAATTTACTCTCTAATAGTTTTGGAGGTTTTAAGTCTGAAATAAGTTTCATTGAGATAAAGTCAAGGTGTCATCAGGGCTAGTTCCTTCTGCACCCGAAGAATTCTTTTCCTGGCCTTTTTTCAATTTCCCATTGCCTCTTGTATTCCTTGGCTTGTGACCCCTTCTTCTATCTTCAAAGCCCATCACTTCATCTCTTCTTCTGCCATCACATTGCCTTGTCCTCTATCTCCTACTGCTTTCTTCTTGTGAGAACCCTTGTGATCACATTGGGCCCACCCAGGTCATCCAGGATAATCTTCCCATCTTAAGATCCTTAATCAAATCACACCTGAGAAGTCTTCCTTGCCATGTAAGGGAACATGTTCTCAGGCTCTGGGATTAGAATGTGAATATATTGGGGGGGAGCATTATTCAGTCTTCCACAGGCAGTATTTGAAAAGATCCTTGTTAATACGTAATTGTGTCACCTGAAAGCCAAGGGACCAGTGTTTACTGAAGATCTTGCCTGTACTTATTCTACTAACCCATACTATTCCAAAGGATGTGAGAGGAATCCCCAAGGGTCCCTCTGAGTGAGTGCTTCAGTGTTCTAGGCACTTAACAGGGATTGTCTTAGTGATCCCTCAGAACAATCCCTGAACAGCAAGGGTTGCTAGATCATCCCTATTATGCAGTCAGATAACTCGGGTACTGGGCAGATGAGCGACTTGCCCACACACCTAATACTCGACAGAGAGCAGTGCGAGGCAGCCATTCAGACTCTAAAGTCACACAGGGATGGCTTGGCTGCAGTCCCTCTGTGGGTGGTTTCTATCCTGGTCAGAGCAGTGCTTCTCAAAATCTAGTGTGCATCAAAATTGCCTGAAGGGCTTGTTAAAACAATGTAGGCTTCCAATTCAGCAGGTCTGAGTGGGGCCCACCTATCTGCATTCTAACATGCTCAGGGTGATTGGGTGATGCTGGCAGTCTGTGAGTCATGCTTTGACTAGCACCACTGTGGACCTTCCTGCCATGTTTAGGCTGATTCAATTCTATGAAACTCCTTACTTCTGGAAAACAAAGGCTCCTCTAGTCTCCTGATCAAACTTAGGCAAGCATCA
>CAUYQG010272972.1:0-20146 GCA_963574415.1 Tarsius wallacei
GAAGAACTCAAATCATAATATAAAAAAGATACCAGCACACATGTGTTTGTTGCAGCTCTATTCACAATACCAAAAACATGGTACCAACCGTGCTCCCCATCGAAGCTGGGTTGGATTAAAAAAATGCAGTGCATATACACAGTGGAATATTATGCAGCCATAAAGAAGGACAAACATATGAACTTCACAGCAACTTGGATGGATCTGGAGTCGATCATACTCAGTGATCTATCACGGAAACAAATAACAGGGTACCATATGTTCTCACTCATAAGCGGAACTTGGACAATTATAATACTCTAAGAAAGGGTAGGAAGTAGTGGGAAACTGTCGGGGGGGGTGGGATTGGCAGGGGAGGGACCGCTAGGGGAGGGAGGGACACACCTCATCAACAAGGGTACCTACATAATCAACATTTGTATTTCTAACCCTATTGCACCCCACATCTTTATAATAAAAAATTTTAAAAATTTAAAAATTTTTTAAAACTAGGGCATAAATGAGCTTTTGCAAATTAAGATATATTTTACAGAATAAGTAAAATAGTCACTGCTATATTCAACTATTTCTATTTAGTGAAGTTTAATTTTTTTATCTTGAATATTTTGTCCTGGGATTGGGGTACACTATCATTTGAGCTAAAGTTTTATCATTTATAGTTCAACCTTTAATTTGAGGTAGGAGTTTTTATTTTGTCTGTGAGACTTTTTTCTTCAAGACATGGAGGCTTGTGCTATTATTTCTGGTTTACAACATTGATATTTTTACTTGTAATGATATATATAAGGGCTAAACTTTATTACCAGCATTTCTGTATGCCTATTGTTTGTTGAAATGAATTAGAAGAACTATTTAATTTAAAGCACTATTTTTATCATGCCCCCAGTTTTGTTTGTCAGGATTTTATTGCTTGCTAATGTGGTACACTAGAAGATATATAAAATATTACCGGAAAATTATTCAACTGGTAGTATAACTAATTTCTTGAGCTAACAGGGTGTATGCACCATTGTGCAGGAAAAAAAACTACAAGGAGACTTTTAAAAATTCTAAAGCATCAGAACCACTGGGGAAATTAGGTTAAAATTTGATATTTTGGACACTTTATCTGTAGAAAAGATGGTATATACCCTTCTATTCTTCTCTTCTTTAATCTTCTCTGGACCCTCTTCCAAAATAAAACAATAGGAAAAAAAACTGTGTTCATCATGATGAATGGGAAACTTCATCCTTTTTTTTTAAAAAAGCACTTTACTGAGGTATGATTGACATGTAAAAAGCGGTGCATATTTAATGTATACAGCTAGCTGAGTTTGAGGATAAGTATTAGCTATGAAACCATCACCACCATCCAGGTCATAGATATATTCATCACTTTCTAAAGTGTCCTCCTGCTTCTTTTTAAATTGTATTTATTTATTTACTTACATTTTGTGAAAAGAACACTTGGCATGAGATCTATCTTCTTAGCAAATTTTAAATTCTCTGTATGGTATTGTTGGCTATAGGCTCTATGCTATACAATTGTCTTTCTGTATCTGGCTTATTTCACCTAGCACAGTATCTTCCAGGTCATCCACATTGTCGCAAATGGCAGGATTTCCTTCTTGTTAAAGGCTGAATAATACTTATTCATTGATTTACACTCAGGTTGATTCTATAGCTTAGCTATTATGAATAGTGCTGCAATGAACAGGGAGTGCAGGTATCTCTTCAACATATTGATTTCATTTCCTTTGGTTATATATCCAGATATGGGATTGCAGATCTCATCATATCTAAATTTTTTGAGGAACCTCCATACTGTTTTCCATGAGACTGTACCAATTTACATTCCTACAATGTATCAGATTTCCCTTTTCTCCACATCCTCACTAACACTGACTTTCTTAAATAGCCATTTAACAGATGTGCGGTGCTTTTGCTTGTATCTCCTTCATGATTATTTATATTGATCACCTTTTCATACACCTGCTGGCCATCTGTATGTCTTCTTTGGAGAAATATTTATTCAGGATCTTTCTTCTTCCTTGGCTCCTTCCTTTCTTCCTTCCTTCCTTCCTTCCTTCCTTTCTTCCTTCCTTCCTTCCTTCCTTCTTTCTGGCTCTCTGTGTCTTTTGATTTGGTAACTTAATCCATTTATATTTAAAGTAACTATTGATAAATAAGGAATTACTTATTGCCATTTTAAAATTGTTTTATGAATATTTTTGTTTCCTTTCTTCTTTTGTCTCTTGCTGTCTTTCTTTGTAATTTGATGATTTGGGGGGGGTAGTGGTATGTTTTAATTTCTTTATTCCTTTTGTGTATCTACTGCAGGTTTTCCTTTATAATTATCATGAGACTAACATAGAATATCTTATAGTTATAATAGTCTATTTTAAACTGATTACTTATCTTCAGTTGTGTATACAACTCTATACTTCTCTCTGCCCCTTACCATTTTATGTTAATGGTGTCACAATCTATGTCTTTTTATAGCATGTGTCCATTAATACATTTTTGTAATTACAGCAGTTTTTAATACTTTTTTTCCTAACTTTTATACTGGAATTAAAAGTTATTTACATACCACCATTACAGTATTAGAGTAGTCTTATTTTAATTATATACTTACTTTTACCAGTGAGTTTTACACTCTCATATGTTTTCATGTTACTAATTAGTGCCCTTTCATTTCAACTTGAAAAACTTCCTTTCGTAGTTTTTATAAGGCAGGACTAATGATAATGAGCTACTTCAAGTTTTCTGTGTCTTGGAAAGGCTTTATCTCTCCTTCATTTCTTAATGATATATTTGTCTGGGAAATTCTTCTAGGTTGGCAGTTTTTTAAAGTGCTTTGAATATATTATTTTACTCTCTCCTGGACTACAGAGTTTCTGCTAAGTGATCCACTGATAGTCACATGGGGTTCCCTTGTTGTGACAAGTTCCTTTTTTCTTGCTGTATTCAAAATCCTCTTCTTGTCACTGACTTTTGAAACTTTGGTTATAGTGTGTCTTGATGATGATTTTCTTATGTTCAATTTATTTGGAGTTCTTTGGGCTTTTATGGATTTGGTTATTAATTACTCATTTCAGATTTGGAAGGTTTTCTGTTATTATTTCTTTAAATAAGCTTTTTGTCCCTTACTCTTTTGATGTTCCTTTTGGAATTTTCGTAATGAGTATATTAGTTTACTTGATGGTATTGCATATACCCTGTATGCTTTCTTCACTTTCTTACGTTCTTTTTTATTTTTGTTTCTCTGACTGAATACTTTCAAATTATATGTCTTTAAGTTCAGTTTCTTTCTTCTTTTTGGTGAAATTTACTATTGAGATTTTCTATTTGAATTTTCACTTCAGTCATTGTGTTCTTCAGCTCCAGAATTTCTATTTTTTATGGTTTTTGTTTCTTGTACCTTTTTAAGATAGCCATTATTCTTCTTTAAGAAGATTTTGAATTCTTTGTCAGGCAGTTCATAGATCACATTTCTTTGGCGTCAAACACTGGAGCTTAGTTTTGTTACTTTGGTGATATCATGTTTTTTTGATTTTTAAAAATGATCATTGAAGTCTTGTATTTCTGTGCTTGCATTTGAAAAAGAAGTCACCTCCTCCTTGGTTTTAGAACTGAAAGACCTTCACCAATCATCCCAGCTAGAGATTTTGGAAATTTCTCAAACCACTGGATATGCTCATTCCACTCCTCTTGTCCCTTCTTCTGGGGAAGTCTTAGAATTGTGTGCTTTCTCTTGATCCTTTAATACTGAGCAGAATGCTGAGAGCCTTTATTCATTTTCTCCAAGACAGTGCCCTAAAGTGTTCAAGGCTGTGTGCCTTCTCCCAATCTAGCAGATCCAGGAGACTGTCGATGTCTGTGTGCTATCTTCAGGGGCTCATGTGTATCATCTCCAGAGGACCACATGCACTGTCTGGAGGGGAGCAAGGGGTTCTGGCTATAGGAGAAGCTTCACAGAGTCTCAGGGGTGCTTGTTAGCTAATTGGAGGATCTTCAGGTGAGATGTTTTATGGGATTTGTAGAGTCCATGAGCCATTTAGTAGGATCTGCAGCTGTTTGTTGAGATCTACATAGTAGTTTCTGTGAGCTCCTGCCCCTTTTTCTTGCCTTTCTGTCCCTAGACAGCTGAGGGGACATGTCAGTTCCCTCAGTGTTCTGAGTGGAGTGAGACAAAAGTAGACCTCTTGGCCAGCATCCCACAAGGCTGGGAAAGCTGGGCACTCACTTAACTCACTTTCCTTTGTGGGGAAAATTGTGAGCTGAAGGGTTCTCTCCTGGCACTAAGTTATGCCATCCTGGAGGAGGATGTTAGGGTAAAATGAAATTCCTCTTCTTACCCTCTTCAATGCATCTATTCTTGTTATTTTATTTTTTTTCTCCTCTGGTGTGCTAGAACTTGCACCTAGACCCCAAAGCTGTCATGAAGATCTTGTCATCTGTGCGTGGTTGTGAAAATTAGTGTTTCTGTGGGGATTTTAGAGCAAGAACCTCCTATTCTGCCATCTTGCTGATGCTCAAGAATTATGCTTCTTTTCCTTAGGCATTGTCATCTGTTTCTTCTTAAGGTAAATACATAATCCAGAAATAGAGGCATGTATATATCACCTGTTATAAACATAAATATTCTAAAAGACCCACTTGTGAACTTTCAGGAGAACTACTCTAGAACCATTATGATCTCTACCCTGGATTATGCTTCTCACAATTTATTCTGCCTGCACAACTCTTGGAGATCTTTTTTAAGATGCAGATTGTGATTCGGAAGGTCTGATTCAGAAAGTCTGTGGTAGGACCTGAGATTCTGAACTTCTTAATAAGCTTCCAAGTGCTGTTGGTCTCTAAGCACTGAGTCACAAGGTGTACTGTCTCCTAAAAATTTACACTCACACATAAATTATAGAGATTTGTATTGATAAAGTATGATCAAGATTGAGATGTAGTGGGAGAGCCATCTGGGGATGTGCATTTGGGTCACAGTGCTTACTCTCTTGGAATAGGAAAAAACATATTACCTATTCAGTCCAACAATGTAGTTGTTGGCATATGTCTACCTCCATAATCAAAATAAAAAATGAGTGGCTGCTATTGGAAAGATTTTTAGCAATTAAGAAATCTGGATCCAAGTATATCATGGTATATAAAACTTTGCTGGAGTTAATAGAACCTTTTCCCCCAGAATTCTGGTAGGTTATATGCAAAGTTTTTGGCACACGTTTGATGTGTTATAAATAACATGTTCTATCAATTGAGAAAGGAGAAAATTCTCCGGATTTTTGCCCTTGGGCACCAATCAGGATAGAAAGTACCTTTGCCACCGTTCTTCTGAGCACCCTTTGCCTCAGTTTCCTGTGTATGTGGTGAAGATAGCTGTGACTGTCTCCTGAGGGGGAAGTGCTCAAGTGCCAGTTGACTGCAAAAGAATCATTGTTGTTTTCTCTTCTGAATATTCTCGTCCTGGGAGTAGAATTTGCTGTGCTCCATTTATTGACATATTTGAGAGTAAGAACAATAATTCAGAAAAACCATTTCTTCTAAAATGCCTTATTTTAAAATGTCAGATTTACTAATTTTTGAAATCTGAAACCAATACTGGTAGTCCCACTAAACTCATTCAGTGGAAAATGTCAATCATGAGAGTCTAGAAGAGGGTATATGCCTTGCAAAGTAGGAATGGCAGCACTTTTTAATGATATTAGCTTTAGCAACTAATATGGTTGCCTTTCAGGAGTGCTAAGTAGATGATTTCTTCCAGTCAGCTACTCCTAACTGTTATCTTTACTTTGAATTGACAATTGGGTCCTGCTAATTGTACTTTTATAGTGTTTCTAAAATCTGCTTCTATCTGCAATGGATTTACCACTGGATTTGCCACTGCTGTTACCCTCTCTTTTCATGGGCCCTTGTCTTCTCCACTCTGAGCCATTATGATAACTTGCTACATGATGTCTACAGTTCTAGGTTCATCCCAGTGCTAGTCATCTCCATCTCTTGTCATTGGAGTCTGTCTTCCTAAAATCTAGTTCTAATCATCCCATTTTCTTCTCTGGAGACTAGTGTTGACTTTCCAGTGCCTATAAGATAAAATGAGACTTTTAGCATAGCTTTTGCCTTCCACTAACCATAAGACAAAGTCACTTTTTATCCACTCTTCTCTGGCTTCCTAAGATCTTGGGACACTTAGGTATTTTGTTAAATGCACAGTACATTGTTGTACACCTTTACCTTTGCATAAGCTGAGCCCTTTGTTTGGACTCTGCTTTACCACTTCTCTACTTAGAAAGCCCTTTTTTGGTTATTCAAAAAGGAAGTGATATTTTCTTAGGAAAATCTTCCTGAGACTTCCTTTCCCTAGTCTCCCATGGTTCTTGTTTAAGCTTTTTATAAAGCATCGCTTGTGATGCATTCTGATAACTTATGTGTCCGTCTTTCCCACTACACCATAAGTTCTGGAGTTGAGGTTTTGCTTCAGGCACCCCTGTACATATCTGGCCTCTAATAAAAGAGCTGGCATATAATAGGTATTTAATGAATAGTTCTTGAATATGGATGGATGGAGAGGATAGAAGGACTGGTAAGTGGATAAATTTAAAAAATGAAATGGAGAGATTCGTCTTCCCAAATGATATAAGTTATTTGTTCATTCATGATAAATTAAAAGAAAAAGCAGGATATATATATATATATATATATATATATATATATATACACACACACACACACACACATATATATGTAAATATATAGGTATATAGGCACGTATCTACACATAACACAAACAGTTCATAGTATGACTCTGAAGCTGTGAGTCTTTCTTTTTAGATGATATTTAGCAACAAAAGAACCTGATAACATGCTTTTAAGGACTGACATTTAAAAAACTTTTCCTTGGACATAATACTGCGCTTTGTCCCTATTCTAG
This sequence comes from Tarsius wallacei, assembly GCA_963574415.1. Taxonomy (NCBI): domain Eukaryota; kingdom Metazoa; phylum Chordata; class Mammalia; order Primates; family Tarsiidae; genus Tarsius; species Tarsius wallacei. The sequence continues at coordinate 6,923 of CAUYQG010272972.1, forward strand.
AATGACAGAGGTCTTCGACTTGTAGCTAATTCAGTGGTGTGGGTTCCAGAAGGCGGGATGCTTCAGATCACCAACAGAATCCTACAGGCCGAAGCTCTTGGTGCCAGCGCTGAAGAAATCATCTACGAAATTACACAAGACCACCCTCAGTTTGGTAACTGCTTTTCCCTTTGGCATGATTTCACCTTCACATTTAACAGTATAGGATTCGCTTTTGTACAATGCCCTGCAGCAAGTTTGTAATTCCAATGAACCAAACTTTCTGATACCTTACACAGTCCTTTTAAAAACAGAATTATCATGATATCTCTCATACCATACACATTTACTTGGTAGTATACTAAATTTTATAAACATCTTATAAATACCACCTAAAATTTAAGTTTCAAAGCAGCTTCATTTTGCAGATTTAAAAAAACTGGCTAAAAATCACTAGCTATATCAGCTTAATTTCAAAGGTCAGGCTCTAAAACTCTATCTTATATCCTTTTCAGAATATCTCTAGACTTCTTGATGAGACTTAATAAAAAATTACCTAGAGACATGTTTCAATGTTCTTCATTGTTACTTCTACTTCCAGCAATATAGTGGAGTGTGAAAACCTGAGAAATTTCCCATCATCATCATCACCTAGAAATGCTGAATAAAATATAGTAGGAATTACAAGGTGCTCATAGCTGACTTCTCAAGAATAGAGAGAAATCTCCAGGTGCCAGCAACAAAGAAGGCCCTGAGAGCCAGTCTGTGCATGACCTAATGGAAGAGCTTCTCTAAGACGGATTGTGTGTGTCTCAACAACCCAGGGACTTGGGACTTAATGCCCATGCAGAGACAGGGTGTTGGAATTAAGAACCTGCATAAGAGCAAAACTCTGGAAAGACATTCATTCAATTAGAGGGACAGAATAGAAAACAAGAAGCTCACTGGCCCAGAGAGATGGCAGAGAAATCTGCCTGTGTTTCCTGGGGTTCAGAGTAGAAAAAAAAAGTCTTTTGAGAATCCAGAACTTCAGGCCTCTTTGGGGCTGAATTGCATGGAGTGTCTTGTATAAAAACCTAAAGCTGGAGCATTATATGAAAATTAATCTCAGGCCAATGATACTGCTTATGTTCTTTGTAGAAACTAGTAGAAACTATGATAGAAGGACTGCCCTCAACCAGGCCACACAGGATCCTCAGAAAAGGCCACAGAAGATTAGTTCAGCATTTAATAATTATGGAACATATTAGGAAGAGAATCTGTAGAACCATAACAAAAACATACATGAAGATTAAAACACCAAGAATATTAAATAAAGGTCTTATAGAAACTGTGAAATCATACTTAAAATGATTTAAAGACATAAAAAAGGGAATTGATACAATTGAAATAAAATGTTATAAAAATTTTTTTTGTTGGAATCTCACTTTGTCGCTCAGGCTGTAGGGCAGTGGCACACTCCTGACCACTGCAGCCTCAACCTGCTGGGCTCAGGCGATTCTTCCGCCTCAGCCTTCCAAGTAGCTGGAACTACAGGCATGTGCCACCACGCCTGGTTAATTTTTTGATTTATTGTAGAGATGAGGTCTTGCCAAGTTGCCTGGGATGGTCTCGAACCCGTGATCTCAGGCAATACTCTCACCTCAGCCTCCCAAAGTGCTAGGATTATAGGCATGAGCCACTGCACCTGGCCATATTTTGATCATCTGAAAATGAAAATTATATTTATTAAAAGTAAAAACTCACTTGGCACATTAAACAGCAGAGGAAGAATTATATTATTTCTGTACTAAGGAAAAAATTAACTTTTAAACAATTTAAAAATAATTGCCATGTCCAAAAAGACATTGAAAAGCACTATCTAATCAGGAATTTAGGTTATGATTATAAAGCAGTCAGTCTAGGTGAGGTGTCATTTATTATAGCTATGCCATCTTAAAAAAGGCAACATGCTCTCTTAGGCCATAGGTTTTTTTGAGAAGTTAGGCTAAATCATTTTGTAGAATGCTTATTTTAAAATAGCTTTAGACCAATTGAAAAGTTGCAAAAATAGTACAAAAACATTTTGAATACCCTTTACCCATCTTTCCCTAATGTTCTATCTTATAAAACTATAGAACAATTATTGAAACAAGGAAATTAACATTGATAAGATACTATTACCTAGTCCACAGGCCTCATTCAAATGTTGCCAGTTTTCCCACTGATGCCACTTTTTCAACCTAACCCAGGATACCAAATGGCATTTAACTGTCATGTCTCTTTGGTCTCCTTCAGTCTGTGATACTTCCTTGGTCTTTGTTTTTTATGACCATGACACTTTGGAAGAGTGTTTTTCAGATAGTTGCAGAATGTTAATTTGTATGTGTCTGATGATTTCTCATTATTTTGTTAAGGTTATGCTGTTTCCCTATTCTCAGTGCATCATATCAGGAAGTACATAATGTCACTCTTATTTCTGGTGATGCTGACTTTGGTCACTTGGTTAAAGTGGTGTCTGCCAGGTTTTACTACTGTAAAGTTGCTATTTTTCCATTTGTCATTAATGTTTTCTGTTCTCATACTTTTGACTAGTTTTTAAGTTAGATAGTTTAAAGTTATTTTATCTTTAAAAATATATGCCTCTTTTGATGTATAAAATTATCTACCTTTTTTAATCTTCACCATTAAAAACCAAAGAATTAAGCCTCCAAATTTTCTAGCAACAACTCAATAACTGGTTAAATATTAAACAAAATAATGCTGGATTAAATGGTTTTTAAGCAGATAAAAGTTTGCCATTTCAGTTTGATAAGTGCCACATATACTTTATTGTGAACCTTTCTAGCTATTACTCTTAATTAAGTTCTTCCTATGAAGAGGTCCAGAGCTCCCAATAGCAATAATCAAATCACATCACTTTTAGGAATCACTGAAGAGTGAAAAAGGTGGTAGGAACTAGAAGCCTACTTGACACAAATTTATGTGTCTGACAATTAAGTTCCTGAACTCATTCTAGAAAAAGTGTTGCATACCTCACTGCTGAATATCGCTATCATCACCTTCAAAGTACTCCCCTTTGGAAGTTATGCACCAATGCCAACACTTAGTCCACCTGTCAAAGCAATTTTGGAACTCTTTTTCTGGAATGACCATCAGAGATGTCATTGTGAGAATGCCAGAGTTTGAATCAGAGCAACAAACAAACATTAAATTTCATGTTAAACTTGGCAAGGGTAGAAGTGAAATCAGGGACATGTTAGTCCAAATTTATGAGGATAATGCCATTAAACAAATGGCAATGTACAAAAGGATTAAATATTTTTTGAAGGGAGAGATAGCGACACTGATGAAGAGAGGTCAGGACAGCCAATATTGAGCAGAAATGAAGAAAACATTGTAAAAATTCATCAAATTGTGTCAAAATCATCGGCTGACTGTGAGAAGCATAGCAGACAAAATAAGCATCAACAGAGAAACAGGAAAATCTTAACTGAAAATCTTGGCATGAGAAAGGTGTGTGCAAAAATGGTCCCGAAGGAGCTCTTGCATCATGACAATGCACCAGCTCACACAGCACTGTCTGTGAAGGAGTTTTTAGCCAGTAAACAAATAACTGTTTTGGAACACCTTCCCTACTCACCTGATCTAGCTCCCAATGACATTCAGGACATCAAGGGTAATACAACGGCAGTTCTGATGGCCATTCCAGAAAAAGAGTTCCAAAATTGCTGACAGGTGGACTAGGTACTGGCGCCAGTGCATAGCTTCCCAAGGGGAGTACTTCAAAGGTGACCATAGTGACACTCAGCAATGAGGTATGTAGCACCTTTTCTAGGATGAATTCGCAGACTTAAACGTCAGACCTTGCATTGATCCCCTGATGATGTGAATTTGTGGAGCCCTTGGCTTAACCTTCTTTGTCACTTTAGAATGTGCAAGGTGGGCTTTAGGCTTTTTTGCAAAGAACTGACCTCAGATCAGAAGAAACGTAAATTGTTTATATAGTATGTGTTAAAAGACCTAAGTTCAACCACTTGCAGACTTACCACTATTTTTTCAGATACATATGTCCCTCAATTTACATGGAATTACACCCCAGTAAACCCATGGTAAGTTGAAAATATTGTATAAGTTGAATATGCATTTAATACACCTAACCTACCAAACACCATAGCTCAGCCTAGCCTACCTTAAATGTGCTCAGAACACTTGAATTGGCCTACAGTTGTGCAAATCATCTAACAGAAAGCCTGTTTTTATAAGTGTTAAATATCTCATGTAATTTATTAAATACTGTACTGTGGTAAAAAACAGAATGATTTCATACCATCATAACATCAAAAAATTCAAGTCAGACAATTATAAGCTAGGGACTCTCAGTGTAAGTTTAAATACATTGATGAATACTTGTGCCCTTAGCTACTTTACAGGTTTGAAAATATAATGAGATGATTTTAATGAAGTAACTTGAGTATTCTTTGAGAGAGAATCTAACTTAGCCTAACACACTGCCTACTCTAAATTATTTATCATAATGTAAGAAAGTGTTAATTAATATAAATGATCTACATCCCAAAGCAACTTATGAAGATTCAAATGAGATTTCAATTCTTAATACTTACTAATTTTTCCTCTCAAAATTCTTCATTAAAATATGGACTTCAATATAAAGTAAATCCCATATAGAGGTGATTTTCTGTTTTTTGAACCTGGATTTTCGTACATTTAAAGTGTTATCTTACTACAGTCATATTATGATAAAAGCAGAGGTGAGCTACAACACAAAAGGCTAGCTCTTTAGTTGGAAATGGTAGTGTGCACCTGTAGTCTTAGCTACTCAGGAGGCTGAATAGGGAGGATTGCTTGAGCCCAGGAGTTTGAGGCTGTGGTGGACTGTGATTTTGCCACTGCCCTCTAGTTAGGTGACAGGGTGAGACCCCAACTCAAAAAAAATAGAAAAGTTCAACTCTCTCCCCTCAGGAGTGAGTCCCACAGTGACCTGGTATTTCTCCTTGTCCACTCAGGGTCTTGTCACAAGGACACCTGCATTCAACACATCAGCCCTGACCCCCTCAGCACCCTCCAGCCTCCTCTTCCTTTTGTATTACACTTGTCAGTGGTGTCCAGTCCCCAGCCTGGCAGACCTCCCTTTGATTCCCTCCTCCTCCTCCTCCTCCATGGCCACAGGTCTCAAGCTCTGTGGACTCCATTTCCTCAGTGGTGTCCAGTCCCCAGCACAATAAGTGACTCCCTTGATTCCCTCCTCTCTCCTCTTCCATAGCCACATCTCAGGTTCTGTGGCTTCCACTTCCTCAGTCGGTGGTGTCCAGTCCCCAGCCCGACAGGCGTCTCTCTTGATTCCCTTCTCCTCCTCCTCCATAGCCACAGGTCTCAGGATCTGGGGCTTCCATGTCCTCAGTCAGTGGTGTCCAGTCCCCAACCTGATAGGTGGGTCCCTTGATTCCTGCCCTCCCCACTCCACCTCCACAGCCATGTCTCAGGTTCTGTGGCTTCTGTGTCCTTGTGTCTCTTGCATCTGTTTCTTTCCAGTCTTGTCTCGGCAGCCTAACTCTAGGCCCCTTTTCTCTGGATTTGGTAGCAGCCTCATAATTGGTCAAACCATCTACATAAATGGCAGCTACTGTTGTCATCATTTTTATAGAGTAAAGCCCAGCCTTTTTCAGAGAACTTTCCAGCCTCAAAGGATTTCTGTATTCTAATCACATATTGTGTGTTCCAAGTCGATTCATACCATTAATCTGCTGAACTTCTCACAGTGGTCCTGGTCTTCATGAACTACATCTGGTTTGTTTTTTAATCCCCCCATTCCTGAAGGGCCTAGCATAGTAATTAGCACCTAATAGGTACTTTACAGGTATTTATTGAGTTCGAATTAATGAATTTGCCAATATCCCATGATTTTTGTTAATCCATATGGCATGGAAATGATTTTTTAATGTGAAAACTAAGTTTATTTCATTAGGCCTTATTAGGAAAATTCTGCTTTGCTTTTCTGTTATAAAACAGAATAGCCAGAACATCAGCATTTGAATATTTTCTACTCTCTACATTTTCATTGTGGAAATTTCCTTTCAGAATATTTTGCAACTGTACTCACATTCATAAGCAGTTCACATCCTGGGAAACCATGTTTATTAACAGCATCTTAGGAGCAAAAGTTAAACCAGAGAGAGATGGGTAATGGAATTTTTGACTTAGGTACAAAAGAGAAATAGTGCAAGAAAGAAAACTAGGCTGAACTGATTCTATCGTGATTATATAAAGAAAAGAAGTGATGGTTTTCTCTTATTTTGGTATTTCATTACCATCCATGATATTATGCTCATTTTAAACTTGAATTTAGTGCATATAAATATTAGAATGAGTGTTTGAGTAAGACAACAAATTTCTCAAAATGTGCTATCGGTTACCCAATATGTCTAGTGTATTAAGATCTGTGTATCCTCCTACAGAACATTTAAAAAATATACCCATTATCTTTCTCTGTCTCTCTCTATCTCTTTCTCTCTGTCTCTCTCTCCCCGACCCCCCCATCCCCCTGTGCATGTGAGCACGTATCCGTCTCACTATCAGAGTGGTAGGGTGGCTTCTTTCAGATTTCTTGCTAGATTCATTTTCATGAGACTAAACCTTCTGTTTTCAGCAGTTCATCCATTCTTCTGCTTGGTCTTCAATTGAAGGCATGGTCTCCTTGTGAAATCTTAATTGTTCCTATAACACCTCTGTATTTGTGATCTCCCTTTAAGAAGATAGTAGCTTTAGGTGAAGAATAAGTCGTAAAACAGATTTCTGGTGTTGATGGTGTTTAGATTTATATATTTTTTGCTTCAGTTCTAATAAAGTTTAAGGAATGAAGGAGGATAAAGCATGATCAGTTATTTAGCAGAATAAATACTGATCCGTGTACACACAATGATGATGACTGGAAACAGCTTCATGACCATGCATGTGAGCTTCAGAGTCAAATCCCCACCCATCTACTTAAAATTTGTGTGGCCTCCAACAGTTATCGAATGTTGAACCTCATCTGTAAAATGTAGACAATCATGGCATCATTCAGTAGCATTAAACAGAAATAGCCATCAGGATGACCAATATTCTTACTGAGTACCTGTAGAGCATGTGCTATTATTCTCATTTTACCAAGGAGGAACAAAGGCTTATAGGGCATAAGTAAGCTCATACGGTTAGAAGTGATGGTAATGGGCTTTTACTACCACATAAAGGGCCTGCCACGTATTTTCCAGTGTCAGCTATTACAGGTCGAGCATCCCTAATCTAAAAATTCAAAATCTGAAATGCTCCAAAATCCATAACTTTTTGATGCTGATGTGATGCGATAAGTGGGGAATTCAATCCCTGACCTCATGTGAGAGGGACAGTCAAAATTTTGTTTTATTCACAAAATTACTAATAATATTGTATAAAATTGCCTTCAGGCTACATGTATAAGGTATATATAAAACATAAATTCATTTCATGTTTAGACTTGTTCCACCCCCCATGATATCTATGTATATGTAAATATTCCAAATCTTAAAAAATCCAAAGACCAAAATACTTGTGGTTCCAAGATTTCAGATAAGGGATACTCAACCTGTATTACATCGTTGGACAGAATTCTCCCAAGGTTAACTTCCACTGAATTTGTTCTAATTTCTCATTGTATTCACACCAAAAACTTCCTTGTTGAAAACCATTTTCTGTTGTATAGAAAGTTGTAGGTAGAAATGAGTCTAGTTAGTGCCTACTATTTGAATATTTTTTATGGTGTTCTTTACCATCTGAGTCTCCTTGTCTAATTTTAATAGATACAAGTCAGTAGCTTCATACATGAATTGCCCTTGAATGACTTTTAGGTTTTTTTTAGCTGAAAGACTCAGAATTCTGTGTCTAAAAGTAGATTCAGTGATATCTATTGAATTATGTGTTAATGTCCTTTCCTTCACCTTGGATAAAAGTAAAGAAGTACATAATAATTTATTTTTAGTTAAAAAAAAAAAAAAGGCGTGGGAAGGTAGGAAGGGAGGGTGAGCACTCTGACTTACTTTTCACAGAGACCCTCACGAACTCTGTGACCTGTGTCTTTCTAGGGGAGGTGGTTCTTCTAGTTAACATGCCTGCAGACAGTCCCGCAGATGGAGGGCAACACCTGCCTGATGGGAGGACAGCCACACCCACCAGCACCTTCACCCAGCAGGACATCAACGAAGGCATTGTATGGTACCGGCATTCAGGAGCTCCAGCCCAGAGTGACTCCTTCCGCTTCCAGGTACCCTCTGCTTCCTTACTCTTCTGATGAAATCATCTCCTCTTATTTATAAATGACTTGAGTCATCGTGGGCAATTGCCTGGAAATCATGTTTGGTGTTCTCTAACAAACATAATTCGTAGTGCTGGGCGATTTTTAAAATCTCTCAGTTCAGATGTATGGATATCTTCATAAGCAGAGCTTTCCACAACAAAGAGATAAAATTAGATAATGGCTAAAGTATTCAGAAAAAAAAGTCTTCAAAATGTAAAAATACCATATGGAGGAAAACAATCTTGTTTTTTCTTTTTCATGTTCTTGGAACACTTACCACCTTATGGTGGGATCATGGGCTTATAGCCAAACTCAGTGAGTTCAGATGCCAGTTGTGCCACTTACTAGCTGTACAATTTGGGCAAATTACGTGACCAATACTCCTGTGCTTCATTTTTTCTTTTTGGCCTGTCAAATAGAATGATCGTAAGATTTAATGAGTTAATACACACATAGCATGTATTAAACACTATGTAAGGGTTTATTACCATTGTTAAAACTTGATCAAATAACAGACCATAAGGGGATACCTAGTAAATTATAGATCAAGTAATTATATTGTGCACGTTCTCTGGCTATTATACATCAAAAATTAATAATAAAAAAGAAAAAAATTCAAACAATTTGAAATATTTAAAATGATCCCCTAAATAATTTCTAGGAAATTTCTTAAAGGAAATCAAACCAGCGAACAACTAAGGAATATTGACAAGGAAGAACCAACCTATCAAAACTTAAATTATGTGGATCACATTGTACTCAAGAGAAAACTGATGGCTTTAAGCTCTTAGTATTGAGCAGGAAAGCACAAAAATAAATGGACAAAATACTTAAGAAGCTGGAGAATGACAAGGGAATCCCAAGGAAGGCAGAGGGAAAGAACAATAGAAATGAACAGAGGAATCCAGTCATTAGAAATGCTGGTAGTGACAGAGGAAAGCCTGATTCTTGAAAAGATCAGGAGAATTAGACAAACCTCTGGTAAACACAATTTGGAAATAAATACTTAAATAGCTGGGCATGGTGGCTCATGCCTGTAATCTCAGCATTTGGGGAGAGGGAGTTGAGAGGACTGTCTGAGCCCAGGGGTTCAAGACCAGCCTGGGCAACTTGGAAAGACCTCATCTCTACAATAAATCCAAAAAATTAGCCAAGTGTGGTAGATGCACCTATAGTCCCAGCTATGGCAGAAGGATCACCTGAGTCCAGCAGGTTGAGACTGCGGTGGATGTGAGCATGCCACTGCACTCAAGCCTGAGCCACAGAGTGAGACTCCAACTCAAAAACAGAACCAAACAAAAACCCAGAAATACAAAGGAATAGGTAATTATGAACGAGAGAGCATTTAAGCACAGATACAGAAAATAATTTGTTGAAGTGTCAGAGAAAATATCTATGTTTATAGGGATCATCCAAACCAGTGTCAGAGCCCCCTCGAAGTCTGAGACTATTCTTTTGTCCAGGAACCAGCTGGGGATACACTAACCCAGTTCTTCTTGTTGAAATGATCATCCATTCTGCTCCTGTTGCCTGGTGTGTACCTCTTCGTTGCCTAATTTATTTTGTATAAAAGATGTACTTTTCCAGAGAGCAGGTTGAGATAAATTTGGAAACCATTAAAATGAGATTATACTGAACACACTGAATGTCCAATGGGTGAGCCAACACTGGGTGTCTTTGTCCAAGTTAGCTTTTCATTTTTAACATCTGGAGAATGCAGTGGTCATCAAAGAATGAGTTAGAATGGAAGCAAAGACCTCAATCAAAGAAGTCATCTCAGTAAGTGGGTCTGCCCTTGCCTTCATAGGGGTCAAGATGAAAAATGTTATCAATATGGAACATTTCCCTGAAAGGAGATTCTAAGCCCCTGCTCGAAATGATATTTGATTGCTTTTGCAAGTGAGTTACTAAGTGGGTAAAATTAAATAAAGTAAATAAGTAATAAAATAGCAAAAGTTACTAATTTTAAAAAATAAAAACTCTCTAGAGTTTAAGACATCTATCTCAACAACGTTGCTACTTACAAAGCAGCTCTTTTTAGAGAGCCTTCACACACGTTGCTCAAAATGTGTTTAGCACTCCTATTTGAAATTGCCTTAAAAGGGTGTGGGGTAATCTTTAGAATATCCTCAGTAGTGACTGTATCTTATCCTTTAGAAGTGAATTTTAAAATATAGCAAATATGCCAGGCGCAGTGACTCATGCCTGCAATCCCAGTACTTTGGGAGGCAGAGGCAAGAGGATTGTCTAAGCCCAGGGGTTTGAGACCAGCCTGGGCAACTTGGAAAGACCTTGTCTCTACAATAAATGAAAAAAAAATTAGTCGGGCGTGTTGGTGCACACCTGCGGTTCCAGCTACTTGGAAGGCTAAGGCGGAAGGATCACCTGAACCCAACTGGTCCAGGCTGCGGTGGCTGTGAATGTGCTACTGCACTCCAAGCCTGGATAACAGAGTGAGAATTATTCAGAAAAGTCCTTCAGAATCAGGTCTGGTAAGAAAAGGAATGGTAATTATTTTTGGTTAAAGTGGGGAGTAATTATGAAGTAATGAACTCAACTTTCTTATATAATTTGTGAATTTTGTCTGAAGGCATTCCAGAAAATTCATTTTGAACACTGACAGCATCTTTACTGCAAGTACAAAACCACTCTCTGGGATTATGTTCTCCTGATATAAAATTTTTGGTGTGTTTGTTCTTAAAGTCTTATTGTTTTATAGGCTTGCCTCATATTTTGATTTGAAATGACACAGACACTGTAGTTATGTGTTAAAATAAATAGCTAGCAACTTTTCCCACTCATCACTTCAGTGTCCCTAAAGGATTTTAAACTTTAAAAAAAGATGCTGTTCTAATGATTCTTTACTTTCTTTTTTTCTTTACAGTAGAAGATGCAATGTAATGAGTTGCATGGATTTAATGCCATTTTAATGTTCATGTGCTGTCATGAGCCATCAATGCGTCCCATCTGTTACTTTGCATGTAAAAATTAGGATTTATGTAATGGAGTGGGAATAAAAAATAGATCATGGAACAATGAGAAGAGGACATGCACATCTACCATCATTTTTGGTGTGGGAAGGATATAACCTGGTTTGGGTATATTCTATCACATTAACACAGTCTCAGGGGATGTGGTTTGGAAAAGACCACCATGTTTCACATCAGTGTCTTTACTAGAAAACCAAACTGCTTCTCCTACTCAGTAATATGACCACATTTTACTACCTATTAAGTGTTCTGTTCTTTCTTTTCAAGAGATAGAAGAATATATTTCCTCCTTTTCTAATTTCCTGAAGCTATCAAAATGAGTCATCTTTGTCAGTGGAAAGATTGTGAACCCACCTGACCTGGTTAAATACTGCCACTTACTGACTTTGCGACCTGGGCACATGGCTTAAATTTTTAACCTTCAGTTTCCTCATCTGTAAAAAAGGGGATAATAGTATCTACTTTGTGGGTATTAAGTAAGATAACCTTTGAAAAGTAGCTAGCACAGTGCTGAGCCCATGATAAATTCTCAGTGCATCATACCTATTATTATTAAGATATTTATAGCAACACTATGTCTCCTTGAAAACATGTATTCTGAGACTTGATCTCAGGCATCTGGTATGATCAAGATAAAGACAGGGAAGACCATTTTTCTGTTGGGATTAACTTTAAAAATAATAGAGGTTGAGCATGATGGCTCATGCCTATAATCCCAACACTTTGGGAGGCCAAGGTGGAAGAGTTGCTTGAGCCCAAGATTTCAAGACCAACCTGGGAAACATAGCAAAACTTTGTCTCTACAAAAAACAATTAGCTGGGTGTGGTGGCATGTACCTCTAGTCCCAGCTGCTTGGAAGGCTGAGGTGGGAGGATTGTCTGAGCCCAGTAGATTGAGGCTGTGGTGAGCTGTGATCATGCCCCTGCTCTCCAGCCTGGGCAACAGAGTGAGACCCCAACTCAAATTTTTTAAAAAGACATAGAAAAGAGGCTGCTATCCCTCACTTTTCCTCAGAACTTATGGAATCCTGCCCCCGTCATATGGCATTAATACAACTACCATGCCACACAGGGCTTAGCAAATGATGGAGCGAAGTGGAGTTTAGGGGAGCAGCTTAGTAGCTCTGATGGGAGGGAGAAGCTGCACAGGAAAAGCATCATTTTCCAGCATTTTTGGAGCAGGAAAAAGATGACTTTGTGACCACTACCCTAATTATAAATGTTATTGATCTTGCCCTGAAATGATGAGGCTGAGATTTGTCATTTACCTGTCATTTACCTTTGCTGGGTAAAAATGAAAGAAGTGGAATAAAAGTCAAGTTACATACTTTTCAAGATGTTATATAGCCATCAAAATTCCTTTCTAGAATGTTAATAATATAGCAAAATTGTATGGTATTATGTTAGGTAAAAAACTTAGAATATACAATTATGTATAAAGCATGATATATCTGCATAGAGAAAAGACAAAATTTAAATGCATCAATATATTAACAATCACTATTTTCAGGTCATGAAATTCTAGATAACTTTTTAATTTCTTTTTTTTAACTTTTAATTTTTTTATTTTAAGATGTGGGGCACAATTCAGGGTTAGGTATACAAATGATCATTATGCAGGTACCCTGGTTGATGAGGTGTGCCCCCTTCTCCAGGCAGATTCCCACTACTGCCAGTCCCATCTCCCAACTCCCCTGCAGTTTCCTGCTACTGCCAATCCTTTTCTTATGGTATTACGATAGTTGTTCAAGGTCCGCTTATGAGTGAGAACATGTGATACTCAGTTCTTTGTTTCTGTGAAAGATCGCTCAGTATTATAGACTCTAAGTACATTCAGGTTGCTGTGACGTTCATGATTTTGTTCTTCTTTATGGCTGTGTATTATTCCATCATGTATATGTACCACGATTTTTTTATCCATTCGTCTTTTGATGGGCAGCATGGTTG
>CAUYQG010272973.1:0-17855 GCA_963574415.1 Tarsius wallacei
TTTATTGCCAAAATCTCTGTTACAAGCTCTTTCAGTGTTGCATCTTGTCTTTCTTGAGTCTTATTTACTCTTCCCATTCATTCCCTAATCCCTGTCCTTTCCTGGGGCCAGTCATTGGTGATTTTCATTGTCTTGGGCTCCAAGGTCTGATTTTTCAAAAGTTTTCTCTTTTTTATACTTGAAATTGCCTGAGTTCTTCCTCTGATTTATCCTCATTTGTGATAGATCTCTTGTTTTTCTCCTTAGTTGTATTATTCAGTGTCAGTGGGAGAGGTTTTTCCCTTCTGATATTTGCTCAGTCCTCTATTCTTCTCTGATCTGGGCTCTGGATTTGTTCTTTTTTTGAAATAGGACTGTGAGCGGGAAGCTTTGTTCTCTCTTTAGTATTTGAAAGTCTATTAAGGTAGGGGATGTGGCACTAGGATTCAGAAACTATTTGCAAATTACAATGTTCACTGATTGTGGTATGTGTTCTCTGAGACTCACTCCCTACCACTACTCTATATGATGATGCAAAGCAAAAACGAATGCAAAAAACATTTGAAAACACACACACACACACACACACACACACACACAGTCATATGCACACACCCTAAAACAAACTGGAATAACAACAAAGAAAACAGAACACACACACACACACACACACACACATACATTTATTCTCCCTCACCTCTTTTTCTTCTGTATTCTTTTGATTTTTTTATTTGATTGCTTTATTCTTTTGTTTTTCATGTGAAGGATGTCTTAATAGGCTTGGGGTTGTGGAATATTCTTGAATGTTTGAGGAGGCCTTAAAAAGCTCATCGGAAACTGTGTGTGGATGGTTTTTTGTCAATTGTTTGACTTCACATAGGGCAATAGAGCCAAGTCCATCTGTTTTATAAGCAGTTTCACAAATGTCTGTCCTCTCCCTTGAGTGAGTTAGTCTCTCCTGGAAATAATTCTACCTGGAGATACAGCCTGCAGCCTGAACTTGGGACCAAAATTAGGGAAGAGAGTTGTATGTTGATTTTCTCTTACTGGTACATAGGATGGTCCCAAAGCATGTTCTCTGTTTCTGGGGCCAGCAGGCTTGTCATTTGTCTCTGCACACAGAGATGTTACTCCAGAGATGTTTCCTGCTTCAGTACTTGGAGGTTATAAGGGTTATAAGGTTATAAGCGTGCAAAAGAGTATCTGAGCTCTAACTTCTATTCTTCTGTTACTTCTGTCTGTGACCCCAAATCCCTCCAATCTTGAACCCTGTGTCTTGTTGATATTTCCCTCTGTAGCCATGTGGATTTCACCTTTCCATGCTCTGCCAAGACAGTTGCTGTTCATCAATTCACCTCGCAACTTCCAAAAGTTTATTAACATTTCTCATCCACTATTTTCTTCTACTCATTCTCCAGTCCCATCTTGCAGCTTCCAAAAGCTTAGTGACATTTCTCATTCATTGTTATTTTCCCTCTTATTCTTCATTCTCTTGTGAGTTTATACTTTAAAAATTCTATTTGCTCTGATTTTAAAGCAGTTTTAGGACATTTTGAGATGAACACATATGTTTAATCTGCAATGCAGATTAAAAATCTCGAAAGTTATTTTAACTATTTTTCCCTTTTTATACTAGAGGTGCTATAGAGAAGAAAGTGTAACTAGTTGTTTATAGCGTGGAATTGTTGGCAAGAGGAAGTAGGTATTTATCTTCCATTTTGAGCATGTTTAGTGGAAATATTAATATTAAGAGACAAAGAGGGTAGAGAATCTCAGGTAAAGATCTTCCAAATAAATTATAATTGCATAGAACTTTCTTTTTCTAAAATCAGTGTATTGTTACCCTTTGTATCAGAGAATATTTAAATTATTTGTATTACAAAACTACGTATGCACTTATTGGATTTTCTGGCCATTTTGTAGAAAGAGTGTTTTTTTTTTTCTGGATCAGCACAAAATGAAATGAATTATGATTGCACAGTTATATTTTTCCCATTTGAAGCTCTTCCTTTGTTGTTTCTTCTCAAGACCACACCTGCCATTGTAGAAATTTGTAATCAGTTGCTCCAACTTTGTTAAGCCATTCCTTTCTACCACACTTATAACTCTTATTCTGCTATATTCCAGAAAGACTATTTCAAGTCCTTCCCAAAAGGGGAGAGTAATTAGTTCCATTGCTGTTCAGTAAATAAATATTACTCACTTCAATTCTGTCTGAGAAAGTTATTTTAGACAGCCATTTATGGACTTCAAGGGTGGTAAGAGACAACGTAAGGCAAGGAAAGGGGTTGTAGAGGAGAGTTCTTGGGGAAACAGTCCTCAGGACAAAAAAGTAAATGGATGACCTGCGAGTGGGTAAATTGTCAGGAAGTAGCAGGAGACAGAAGATGAGCAAGAGAGAGATAAGTATTTGAGTCACTGGCCAAGTAAAGTTTCAATTTTAGCTGGCAGCATTTTTCTTTCTTTTTTATTTTCAGACTGTGATTATTTAAGCTTTAATTTAATAGAATGTACACAGTTCAAGTTCAGCTCCTATATTATATCTAAAAGCTTATTTTCCAATTCCATTCTGTTTCATATCTGTAGGTTTGTTTATTTTGGTTAAACAAGTTTATATCTACGTCTATTAAGACCCAAATATCGATCCATTCTTTCTCATTTTAGGAAGAATCTGATTTTATTCAGAGTGGCAATGTGCCTGACTAAAATATTATTTCTCATTCTTACTCTAGACATGGGTCAGACCATATAATTATGTGCTGGACAAATAGATTTAAGAAGATTTGTTTTATTTTGTGAGACAGATGCTTGGCAGCCAGGAAAGCAGGTGTGGTAACTGTAGTATCATGATGGAGGACATCATTCAAGGAATGTGGGGTGCAAAGAGGGTGGTGTGTGGG
The DNA here is from genome assembly GCA_963574415.1 of Tarsius wallacei. Lineage (NCBI taxonomy): Eukaryota > Metazoa > Chordata > Mammalia > Primates > Tarsiidae > Tarsius > Tarsius wallacei. The sequence continues at coordinate 2,880 of CAUYQG010272973.1, forward strand.
TCCCTGACTACCTTGGAGCCCTTGCATCCTTGATCTAACCTGCCTACTTCTGGACTTGCTTTTTGTGAGGAAGATACTATTTACCACTATTATTTGAAGTAGTTACAATCAGCTAAGTCTAACTTGGATGGATACAAAAGAGAACTCATAATATTTTTCGAAATGGGATGGCAAAACCTTAAAACATTGTTTTCTTCCCCTCTGAATCATCAAATAAACTAAGAAATCAAAAAATAATATTCTACTGAAAAAAGTTTAACAAGAATTTTTTTTAGCTTTCAACTTGAAGCAAAAGTTGTAGTGTAGAAAGGCATTAAATAAATATTGATTAAATGATTGACTGTATAATTTAAATTTTAATTATTGAGAACTTACCTGTATCTGCCAATATAAGCATACAAAGATAAATTAATACTGATCTTCCATAAGGAGGTTTCTAGTCTTATAAAAGTGATGTATACAGCAAGCACTATACAGGATGAAAGGACTGAAGTCACATAGGAGAGGCAGATGCACAGCACTGAATGAAAGGGGGTGACAGATCTGCAAGACTGGATTTTCAAACACAGGGTGATGAGGCAAGGGAAGTGGATGGAGCAAGATTGTAAAACCATGCCAAGGAATTTTGATTTATTGTCTAGCTAATTGAAAGATTTACAATTAATTTTTATAATTCTGGTGTCAGTGCTAAAATGTACTGGGGAGGCAGAGAATGAGGGTGAGAAGGCCGAGAACTCAGTCAGAAGCAAGTTTCTGATGTTTCCACTCTCAGCTGAAAGAGAGGTAAAACTAATCTCATTTCTGTCAGGCAAAGAAGAAAGATTTTCAGAAGATTTGGTGAGAGGCCAGTGGGTAGAGGAAGCTTATTGAAAAAGGAAGAGGGAAAGGACAGAAAGAGGGACCATTTTTATGGATGGAATTGTGTCATCCTAAAATTCATATGTTGAAGCTCTGATCTCCAATGTGACTATATTTGAAAATAGAGCTTTAGAGTAGATAATTAGTGTTAAATGGGATCATAAGAGTGAGCTGAATCCCATAGAATCCTAGACCTTATGAGAAAAACACCAGGGAGCTTGGTGGTTTTAAATGGTGGAATGCTAGAGGAGATGAGATTTCCTTAAGAGACATCTTCAAAATAACCTACAGTCCCCAGTCTTCACTTCTTAAGATTTAATGATTTAGTATTTTTATTGGGCATACTTCTTATATCAATTAAATTATATTGTTATTATTAAATCACAGGCCTGCTTCTCATTATAGATTATACAGATATAGTTTTTCAAGAAACGATCTGTTTCGTACTTATATATCCCTACTACGTAGTATAGGTGGACTAAAAGTATCTTTTAAACAGAAACTAAATTCATTAATTTTCAGATCCAGGCTCTATTTCCAAGCGTAGTTGGAAAAAGCTATTTTCATCTTGATGGAGATCATTGCCTAAAATTAACTGCATATATAAGTTACTTTAGAGATTGTACTGTATGACTTTCAAAAACAGTATTTGTTTTATTTTCTACTTGGTAAATCACAACAGTTTATAAATTTGTTTTCACAGAGAGTTCTATAGAAAAATGCAGGAAATATTGTGATTGTGTGTGCCTAAAGTATGTTTTATTTGTGCTTCAATTATAATAAGCTTATATAAATTGCTTAATTTTTCAATTTTATAATTTATTCAATCATAATAAGCTTATTTAAATATATTGAATCATAATCAAATTGCTGTTCATGAAGTTTCTCAAAACTACTCAGAAAATATATTTGGTTTGCTCAATGTTGAATAAGCTATAATCTACTGAAATATAATTTTCACTTTTCTAAAAAGCACAATAGAAAAAAAATGAGAGCCCTCTGGTGGGCAATGTTTTAAATTCAAAACATCATACATAGTCATTTCCTAGTAAGATTTTCTAAAGATTAAAGAAACATAATATTTAGCAAGTCAATAACAAAAATTAAGATAAACTTTACAAAGTTATTTTAATTCATTAAATATAATTCAAGTAAACTAAATTTTCACAGAAAATGTCTTATTCTAAGTAACTCTTCTATTAAAATAAAATCAATCCAAACCTATAGGAAAACTTCTTACAAAACAAACAAGCAAGAATAAAATATTAAAATATTCTAACCTCTCTATCCTTTTATGATAAATTTCTGTAAAATAGATATATCAAATTAAAATACAGAAAAGTGATGAAATTAGGAGTTTTAAAATGCAAATTATTAAAGGAACACAGGTATTATTATTTTTTTCTAATAGAGGTGTGTCTTTATTAGCTCCAGCTATCATAACAAAATATCAAGGACTGAGTGTTTTGGACTATAGGATTATATGTCCTTGGAGGTTTGAAATCTGAGATCAGGATACCAGCATGGTTGGATTCTAGTAAGAATTCTCTTCTTGGTTTGTAAACAGCCACCTTTTCACTGAGTCCTCAAATAACTGAGATAAGGGATTCTGGTGTCTCTTCCTTTATTTATAAGAGCACTAATTTCAACATGGGGGTTGCCCTTCATGACCTCAACTCATCTAAACCTAATTAACTCCCAAGGTCCCCACTTCTTCATACCATCACATTGAGGGTTAAGGCTTCAACATAAGAATTTTTGGAAGACTCACACATCCAGTTCATAATAAGGTGAAGTTTTTAAGTCATAAATAAAGCACTTTAAAGTGAGCAATTCAGTGGCATTTAGTACATTTAGTACAACCTCTCTATCTAGTTCTAAAACATTTACATCACTCAAAAATAAAACCCCATACCGAATAATCAGTTACTCCCCATTCTGCCTCTCCTCAGTCTCTGATTTATTTTTTTCTTTGGACTGATCTATTATGAATATTTCATAGAGATGGAATCATGCAGCATGTGATATTTTGTGCCTGGCTTCCTTCACATAGCATAATATATCTTAGATTCATCCAGCTTTTATCATGTATCATCTCTTCATTCTTTAGTATTGTTGAAAAATATTCTGTTTTATAAATATACCACAATTATTTTTATATATTCACCTTTCTGGTTGTTTTTACTTTTTGGTTTTGTGAATAGTGTTGCTAAATTTGTATGAGTATCTGTTTGGTATCCGTGTTCAGTTCTTTTGCGCTTATAACTAAAAGTAAAATTTCCAGATCACATGGTAATTCTATGCTTACCTTTTTGAGAAACTAACACTTTCCCACAGGAGTTTTATCATTTTACATTCCCACCAGCAATATGAGTATTCAGTTTCTCCACATATTGGCTAACATTTGTTAGATTGTAGACACCCTAATGGGTGTAAAGTGGTATCTCATTATGGTTTTGATTTGCATTTGCCTTATAACTAATAATGTTGAGCATCTTTTAACGTGCTTATTTGCCATTTGTATATCTTCTTTGAAGAAATGTTGATTCCAGTGCTTGGGTGTTTTCCTTTTATTGTTATGTTCTAAGTTTTTAAAAAATATATTCTGGTCTAGACTCTTACCAGATACATTGTTTGCAAAGATTTTCTCTCATTTTACACATTGTGTTTTTACTTTCTTAACAATGTCTTTTGATGAATAAAAGTTTTGAATTTTTATAAAGTCCAAACCATCTACTTTTTTCTTTAGTTGCTCGTGTTTTTGGTGTCATATTTGAGATCCTATTGTCGAATTAAAGGTCGTGAAGATATACCCCTGTGTTTTTTTCTTAGAGTCTTGTTATCTTAGCTCTTGCACTTAGATATCTAATATATTTTGAAGTAATTTTTTGTTTATATCATTCTTTTACAGGTAGTTATCCAGTTGTCCCAGAACCATTTGTTGATATACTGTTTTCTCCCATTTAAATGGTCTTGGTATTCTTGTTGAAAAGCAAATGACCATAAATGTAAGGGCTTAATTCTGTACTCTAAATTGTATTTCATTGTTCTATATGCTTATCTTTGTGCCAGTACAATACTGTTTTATTTACTGTAACTTTATAATAAGTTTTGAAACAGAGAAGTATGAATCCTCTACTTTGTTCTTTTTCTAATTTTTTGGACAAATTTATAACCCTTTGCATTCCATATACATTTGCAAAATGACTTTTCCATTTTCACAAAAAAAAGACTGTTGGATTTTTGATAGAATCTGTAGATCAGTTTGAGTAGAATTGCCATTTTAACAACATTAAATCTTTCAATCTATGAGCATGGGATGCCTTTCCATTTATTGAGGGCTTCTCTTTTTTTGTTGTTTTTCAGCAATATTTTACAGCTTTCAGTGTGCAAGTCTTTCACCTCCTCAAATTTATTTCTAGATATTTTATTATTATGCTATTGTAAGTGGAATTCTTTTTTCTAATTTCCTTTTTAAGTTATTCATTGCTAGATGTATAGAAACACAACTGGTTTGGAGACATTGATAATATACCGTGCAACTTTGGTGAACTTATTAGCACTTGTTCTTTTTCTGCAAAATTTTAATGCTAGTTATTAATTTGTGCATATATGTTTTGAAATCTTTGGAAAAGTCATATATAACTCTGGGACTTTAATATGCATTTTACTATGTGTAGAAAATATATATTTAGATAGTTGTATACTACTGTTGCAATCAGAAAACAGCAAATATGTGTTCAATTCAATTGCATTTTATATACTGTTATGATATTTAGTAATCAACATTGTCAAGTACATGATAGCATTATAATTTATTTATTCATCAAGGCTGTGTTTACACATGTTAATGAGCCTTAGTTTTAATCATTGTATTAAATTAAATTTAATAATTGGTTTGACTCTATCTCCTTTAAGCCTAAATATACAAAAGCCTGTTTTTGTATATGCAAGCCTGGCATTATATAGGAAAAATGTGCACAAAAAATTTAAGCAGAGACCAATCTAAATCTTGTACAGCATAGAGAAGTTCCAGTAACAAAAATGGAAAATTGCTGCCTAGGAACTAAGCAGAAAGATTAATACTGTGGTTCAGAGCCTGAGTCTTTATTTAGGGAACCATAGAGAAGTAAAGAGTGAGCTGTTTTTGTGGAGTGTTTCTGAGGAAGGAGCAGGGAAGGGCATTTTCAGGAGAGGAAATAGATCCAAAGGGGTAGATAAAAAGAACGGAGAGCAGGAGTGGCAAGAAAGACATGGGCAGTCTCCCTGCCTGCCATAGCATGCCATACAGTTTCAACATTACAACAGGTAGATATTGAGACATGAACCAACAGTGAAACTCAATAAAAACCATCTTTCAGGCAATTGCCTCCAGACAATCTATGGGTATTTATTTTGCAAGAAGCCCAACAACTTAGTTTTAGGTGTGTGTTCATTATGGTTGTGGGAGCTCAAGAATGGCTTCTGAAATTTTTCAAGAAACCTGAATTATGTCTCGTAATATCCATGGCGATTGAATTAAGTCTTATTAAAGCAAAGCAAGAGAGACCCCAGTGGTACATATTGGAGAAATAAGCTTGTGACCTTTAAAAATAAGACATTTCCCTCACTACCTCTCTTTCTGACAGTAAATTAGTTACCAGAAGAAAGCTGATTCTTGGGACATAAGTTCCAGTATTGAAGAAAAGACTGAATTATTCCTACGTCTTCCTTTTTCTTTTCCTTTCCTCTTTAGCAACTAAGAAACAACTTCACAGGTTCTAGGGATTATGGGGTAGACACCTTAGAGGGAGCATTATGCAGCCTGTCACATCTAGATTCAGAATAACACAATTATAATCACCAAAGGCAAGGAGAGGACTTTAAACTAAAACAAGAGGGCAAAAAAAATTTGCCACAACAAAAGAGGCAATTATCCAAATATCAGCATTGGAACTATGTGGCAATGAAATAGTCTTCAGTATGATGAGAGAAAATAATTGACAAAATAGAAATAAGGAATAGCTATATTTCAAAAGTGAGGACAAAAATATTTTCAGACAAAGAAAAACAGAATGTTTATCACTAGCAACCATTCATTTATGGAATTACAAAGTGTGTGCTTCATGAAAAAAAAAAACCCTAAATGGAAGTTTCAATAATCAAGAAAGATAGAAAGTAAAGATACTAGAAAGTATGTGGATATGGTAAACCAAATATTGATAGTAAAAAACCCAGTAATTTCTAATACATAGGATGTGATAAAAATATAATTAACATATTTGAAAAGCACAACATTAATTGGAAGAGAGAAATCTGAATTAATAGAAAAAAAGGAAAACTTGGATAAATAAAAATCATGAAGCAAGGTCATATAAATAAATAAACAGAGTAAATATCTATAATGGAAATAAATACATAGAGTAAACACTCAAGTTTAAGGGCAAGGATTGCCAGGTATATATAAATCAAAATGGTCAAATATGTGTTTTTAGGAAAAAAATTACAACATATGATATAGAAAGGATGATAATAATAAGATTTAAGAAGTTTTGCTAAAAAGAAAAACAGATAAAGGTACCTGGTGTAGTCTATGAATAACAGATAAAGTAAACACTAAGGCCAAAATAAAAGCATTAAAATAATAATGTAGATTTCTGTATGTGAGTACTACTTCAACTCATAAAGATGCTACCATAATTTTAACTGTTTACACACCTAGTTACAACTAAGATATATACATTAATGCAAAAAATGACAAAAATCAAGAAAAAATTGTTAAATCTACCATCACAGTGGGAAATTTCAGTACATCCATTAATATTGATAGATTGAGCAGACACAAAATATGTAGGTGGAAGATCTGAACAACTTAGTTGTAAGGCTTGATCTGGAGTACACATGTAGAATAGTGAGCCCAACAACTACTGAAAATACTTATTTTAAGCATATATAGACCATTTGCATATTAACCTCCTATTCCATCACGGAAGTTTGGACAAACTTCGGAGAAATGGTATCCGTTTCATGTTCTCTGACTACAATGCATTTAAGTCAGAATCAAGAACAAAGAGATAGGAGAAAGCGTAATCATATGGTTTGGAAATTTCAAACATTTCAAAGTAAAGCAAATGAGAAAAATGTGAAATAGAAAAACTGTTCAGTTAATAGTCCTGAGACAACTGATGTTTTGTTTTAAATAATTGAAATGGATTCTATACCTTAAATTATCCACAATAATCAATCTTAGTTTTCATTTTCACTCAGGAAATATATGAGGGAAAATGTTATTTCTATTCTAAGACCAACAACAACAAAAATCATCTAAAAACAATTTTTTCTTTAACAGACTTGAGAACTGATTTCATAAAACAATCAGGATAACTGAATGTCAAACAATGACGAACCTCTCCAGGAAGACGTAAGATACACAAACAGAGTTCAGGAAGAAGAGGCAGATACCCAAAAAGCAAGTAAGAAGAAATTAGCTGTATTTTTAAAAAAATTCTTAAAGGCTTACTGTGAAGCTGCATGTCAGTTTAGAACTTGAAATCCCAGACACAAGAAACCATTTTACAGACCTCCACTGGGTTCTTATGAGAAAAAATGGAAAGACACCCTCAGTGTCAGAGACATCCAGGTAGTGATTGAAGTGAAGACAAACACTAAATGCCTTTCACTTCCCTGGACCCTTTTCTTGTGATAAATCTTAAGCTTTGGAGAAAGTGTCAGCAAACTCTCTTGCTCCTAGAGTCTAGGCAAAGATGCACTGCTTCTGGGGAAATGTAGGAAAAACTCCTTGGACTCAGGTTGTTACACTGACACAAAGCAACAGTATTGTAGAGGAAAGTAACTTTCCTGCCCAAGAGCCACCACAGACACAAAGCAAAATTTGATTACCTCAGTTTGGAAAAGAGGGTCAGAAAAAATAAGAGGATCAACTAAGGCCCAAACACACAGGATCTGCTTAAAATCAATGTTGGACTATGAAAACTGAGAAGTACCACTCCTATGCTCCGTCATAAGTCAAACACGGAGTTAAAAAGTAATTGCATTACAATACCATAGAAGGGATAAGAACATGGAAAGAGATGTTCTGAGGCTCAGCATGCCAGGACTGCTGAACTTAAAGTACAATAGAAATACTAAGAACATTTCTTCCAAGCACAGATTCAACCCTAAACACAAAGTATCAACAACTACCACGTGAGGAATATAAATCTTTTTGTTTTTTTTTTGAGTTGGAGTCTCACTGTGTCACTCAGATTGGAGTGCAGTGGCCACTCCTGGCCACTGCAACCTCGACCTTCTGGGCTCCGGCGATCCTTCTGCCTAAGCCTTCCAAGTAGCTGGAACTACAGGCACGCGCTACCACGCCCGGCTAATTTTTGATTTATTGTAGAGATGAGGTCTCGCCAAGTTGCCCAGGCGGGTCTCGAACCTGCAGGCTCAGGCAATCCACTCACCTCAGCCTCCCAAAGCACTGGGATTGCAGGCTGAGCCTCCGAGCCCAGCTGGAATATAAATCTTGATTTGCACTGAAAGCAAGGACAGAAACAACAACAACAAAAAGCCCAAACGTTGCTCAAACTATTGATAAACTGGCTCAAATTTCCACACTAACGCCCTGACAGAAGATGATTGTCTATTTCTACAAGTAGACACTATTTAATTCATCTTTATTGTTTTTTAAAATACAATGTCCACCCAGCATTCAAACAAAAATTATGAATCATACAAAAGAGAGATTAAAAAGCACAAACACTTCAAGTGATAAAATATATACAGACGTAAAGATGGTCCAGATATTGGAACTATTATACAAAAATTTTTAAGCAATTATGCTGAATATATTAAAGAATTTAGTGAAAATGATGAGCAACATGCATGAACAAGATAAATATTCGTGTGGAATTTCATGAGAAGTTTCAGTAGAGAAATGGATACTATGAAAAATCATAAAAATGTATAACACCATATCAGATACCAAAGATTCCATCAATAAAATATCAGAGTACAATACAAGTGAACTGATAAATAAGTCAATGGAAATTACCTAGCCTAAAAAAGAAACTGCAGAAAGAGCAGAAGAAAACCCCAAAAAAACCCACAAAGCTTCAAGACCTATGAAACAATATTAAAAGGTCTTTTATGCAAACAAACCTTTGGGGTTTGTTGTACAAAACCAAAAGAAAAAAAGAGAGAGAGAACAGAATAGAAGAAATATTTGAAGTGAAATGTCTCATAATTTTGCAAAATTAATGAAAAGCAATAAACTACAGAAGTCCAATTAGAATTAATAACAATAATTTAAAATTATATTTTAGGCAGGCATAAATAGGAATATTATATAACAATAAAGGTTTCAATTTATTAAGAAAACAAAACAATCCTAAATGTGCATTCACCCCAAAATAAAGCTTCAAAATACATAAACAAAGTCTAATAAAATTGAAAGTTCATATATTAAAATTCCAGTTTTATTAGTAAGGTTTCTGTTGTTGTTTTTTTGCTTGTTTTAATTTTTTATTTTAAAGATGTGGGGTACAATCCAGGGTTAAGTATACAAATGTTCATTATGCAAGTACTCTTGTTGATAAATTTTAACAATATCTTTTAGTGGTTATTAAAAAAGAATTAGAAAGTCAGTAAGGTTATAGAAGACTTCAAACTATCAATCATCTTGAAAATGGTATTACTTGGTAACAGTGACTATGCACATATCCTACAATTTAGAAATTCTACCCCAGTATATAACCTAGAGAAATTCTTGCATAAATGTATCAGGAAATGTATATCAAACTATTTATAGCAGTATGTTTTAATATAAAATAAAATAACAGTGTCCACAATAATAAGAAGATGCAAATCATGATGTATCCATTTAACAAGCTTCCATATTACAGTAAAAATTATACAACTATAGCTACAAATACCAACATAATGGATATCAGAAACCACATTGAGCAAAAACTGCAACCCACACAATGAATGCAAGATGATTCTTTTTTGTTTACTTTTAAATATACTTTTTCACTTTAAAGCAGTTATAATATTAAGAAAAGTGTAGTGTTCTTATATCTCCCCCCATAATTTTCTCTATTATTAACATCCTGTCACTGCGGGATATTTGTTACAAGGAACTAATGTTGATTCATTATTAGTAATTAAAGACCATACTTTATTCAATTTTCCTTAAGAATGTTCTTTTACTGTTCCAGAATCCCATCCAAGATACTACATTATATTTGCTAGTTTAGTAGTTGTAGTTCCTCAGCATCCCCTTTGCTGAGATAATTTCTAAGACTTCCTTTGTTTTTGATGACCTTGACAATTTTGAGGACTATTTGTCAGTTACTTTATGGAATGCCCCTCTACTGGAACTTTTCTGATGATTTTCTCATGATTAGACTTGGGTTATATATTTTGAGGAGGAAGACCACAGAGGTAAAGTACCATTTTCATCATATCATATAAAGAACAATACTGTCAAAATGACTTCTCACTGTTGATGCTAATTCTAATCACCTGGTTGAAGCAGCATTTATCAAGTTTCTCTACAAAAGTTTTTTTTTTCTTCTCTCCATGGTAGTTATAAACCCTGAAGGGGAAACTGTACCCTGAGAACAAGTAATAGTCTTAATTAGATTCTGAGTTAGATTTCTGAGTGTAGCTCTTTAGTTCATTTATTTTAATGTTTTATCACCATTGCCTCTACCTTCAGGTTGGTTCTTAATCTCTTTGTTTTTTCTTGTCTACTTTTGAAGGGGCCAGTGTAGAGTATGCCCTTTTAGTGAATGTACAGATTTTTAGCCTGTGCTATGCCTCCCAAAATTTGAGGGTCAAAATGTCTCAAACATTCACTGTAATCCAGATAGTTGTCACCTTGTGCAATACAACTTACTGTCAAATGTTAAATTTTTTTAATATCTATATTTAACATAAAAAGTATGACTTTTTAAAATTTGGATTACTGAATTTTGTTTAAAATCAGAGTGTGGGAGAGATCCAATCAGCCTCAAACTCATCAATCAATTTGTATTTGTAGTCACACAATAAGATAGTAAAGCTCTTGTCTTAGGAAATGTAACAAGTGAGACAGATAAACTTGTGCTTACTAATATAAAGAATACAATTGCAAATGCATTTGCTCTTTTACTAATAATGAACTTATTTTCAGGAATAGTAAAATCATTATTAAGTAGTATAACTCCTAAAGAATAATTTGAGGTGAGTGAATTTTATGGTTTTGACTTAATGATTTGTATTTGTTTTAACATACAGGACAGCTTACCTCTACAAATGCCTAAGATTAAGACCGTTTTTATAGAAGTTCAAGACATTATATTTGAATTAAGGTAAAACAGGTATTCTTTAACTTCTTTAAAAAGAATGCTAAAATTAAGCATTTTAGTTTAAAGGCATTCATTCAAAAAAGATTTTTAGAATATCAAATTTCTCAGCAGTCTTTTTTGAGAGAGAGACTTGGCCAGGCCAGAACTCTCTAGTATGAAACTTCTGCCTGCCCTCTCTTTCCTCTCTTCTTTCTCTAATAAACTTTGTTTTTTAAAAAAATCAAATTTCTCTTCACAAATGCTATATCTCTTTTCTTCATGTTTTTCTCTTATTACCACTATATCTCCAGTATCAGTTTTCTGTCTCTCCAGGCATCAGTAATTGGCTTTTCAGGCAGCAGAAGGGAAACATCGTAATCTGAGTAAGACATCAAACTTCTGAGAATACCTATTCATGAATCTTGAAAAATGTGCATTATCTCATGACAAAATGAGGCTCTTAAAAATGTTTCTTTATATATGTTCTCCTTAGGATATAACATAGTATCTGGAATTCCCATTTTTAAAATGTCTATATTAAAGAGATAAAAGAGTGTTTCTTGTCTAGCAAATCTCTCATTGACCACATAAAGCATTTGTTTCCCAAATTTATTTTTTCTTAGAATCGTATCTCCCCTGTCAATGTCTCAAAAATTAAAAACATATTACCTTTTTCCAGATGGTTTTCCAGATGGACTGAATTGTGCCCTCCCAAATTTCATAGGTTAAAGTCTAACCCCCTATTTGAAGCTATGTTCTTTAAGGAGGAACTATAATCAAATTTAAATGTGATCATAAGGGTGGGCCTGTTTTACACTAGGACTAGTGTCCTTGTCAGAAGAGGAAGAGACACCAGGGTACTCTCTCCTTGTCTCTGTCTCTGTTTTTGTCTTTCTCTACACACACACACACACACACACACACACACACACACACACATACACACACAAACACACACACACACACACACACACACACGGAGAGAGAAAAGAAGTCATGTGAGAAAAAGTGATAATGCAGCTGTCTGCAAGCCAGGCAGAATGGCTTCACCAGAAGCCAACCTTTCCAACACCTTGATCTTGGACTTTAAGACTCCAGAGCTGTGAAAAAATAAGTTCATTTTGCTTAAGTCACCTATCTATGGTATTCTGTTATGGTAGCCCTATCAGAATAAGACATATTTTGAAATCTGTATTAGGGATTTCTAGAGAAACATAAACAATAGAATGTATATATGTATAGAAGCAGATTTATTAGAAATTGGTTTATGTGATTATGAAAGATAGAGAATTCAAAACCTGCAGCATGTACCTACAGGCTGGAGATCCAGGAAAGCCAATGGCCCAGTTCCAGTTCAAAAGCTGACAGCCTAGAGATCCAGGAGAGCTGACAGTGGAGTTCTGAAAGCAGTCTGTTGGAAATATCTGAATTATGCTGTATTTTCATGCATGTCTATTACTCTAGAGATATTGTTCTTTATTGTACAAAAGGAAATTCCCTTTTGCTTAAAGAGGCCAATTTTTTTGTTGTTGTTCTATTCATGCTTTTTACTGATTAGATGAGGCCCACCATTATAAGGGATAATCTGCATACTCACACTTCACTGATCTAAATGTTAATCTCATTAAAAATGTTCCTCAAGTTAACAAATAGAATTAATCATCACACCTTTCAAGATATTTTAAAATTATATTTTAATTAAGTAATCTATAATCCATTATTACTATATTACCTTCTCATTTTAATTTGGCATTATCTCCTTTTGATTTTACAATATTATGATTTCTATAAAAATCTCAATATGTACAATGTGCATCTTTCACTTGGTTAATCATTTGTTTAATCATAATATGTAGTTTTCTGAAAGAATTTATGTTCTTTGAATGATTGACTAATATCAATTATTTGCTTATTTTTCAAGTAAACTATTCAAACAAAATTTGTATGCTAATTTGAATGAATTGTTGGATTTACTTGTACAATAAAGAACAATATCTCTAGAGTAATAGACATGCATGAAAATACAGCATAATTCGGATATTATGTCAGAAATACCTATGTGCACTGTAAACCCAGCATTTGACTTCAATATTTTTTAAAACTGGTACTCTTCAAGTAGATCTTTATTCATTAAATAGATTTAAAGTACATTTCAGTGATAATACTACTAGTATCTAAGAAATCAACTCTAATATGTTATTTTATATGTTTCTTTCTTGCAAAGATAATTTGAATTCACCAAGGAGCCCTTCTGACAAGAAAGAACTTAAGGGTCAAGACAAATATTTTATTTCATCCAACTGATTAGCCAAAAACTATTAACTAATTTATACTTTAAAAAAATAAATGTTACTTGAACTGACAGTAGTAAATTATCAGGCTCTTTGGTATCTATTGTGGATGTTAGCATGATAGGATTTTTTTGTCCAGCACTAAGATGATTGAGTCATTTGTTATCACAGCATAACTTAGCCTATGTTGACTGATAAAGAAATTAGTTGCAGAAGTGAAGTGCTAATGATACAATTCTAAATGACATATCAGTGATTTTGGTGCTGGAAGACTTGTACTAAGGAAATTTCTGTAATTGTCTAGAAAGATGATAATCCATATTATTCTGTGGCAAAACATTAAGTAAAAGTGTCACCTGTGATAACTTGAAAGGCAAATAGTATACAGATTTAGCTTGCAATTTTAGAGAGATCAGATAGCAATTTTATGGTGTGCCTTTGTTACAGACAAATAAAGTCATACAAGAAAGACATGAGCTCAGAAGTGAATTGGACAGTTTACAGCCATAAAATAAAGCCAGATATTTCAGATATTACATTTTTAGAGATAAAAGATACTAGTGTTTCTCATTTTTCACAAGTGAGAAAAACTAAGAAGGTCTTAAGCAATTAAGGTCAATGAGACAACATACTGGTAGCAAGAGTTACATCAGAGTTACAATATTCACACTTTTTTTGAATTATATGGTAGCACTGAGTAAATTCTTTTAATTGGACAAAGTGGCTCAAGGAAAAAAGTGAGAGTTTAGTTCTCCTAAGTGAACTGATAATACTAAGTTAGTGGTAATTAAATAAAGAAAGAGGTTATCTCTATCAGGAAATGATTGTTGGCATAGCTATTGGCACACATAATAAAAGTAAAAGAATATATAATTACTGGATCTGTAATAATCTATAATGGAGACATAATAAGAATAAAATAAGCCGGACTCGGTGGCTCAGCCTGTAATCCCGCGCCTTTGGGAGGCTGAGGTGAGTGGATTGCCTGAGCCCGTGGGTTCGAGACCCACCTGGGCAAGCGAGACCTCATCTCTACAATAAATCAAAAAGTTAGCCGGGCGTGGTAGCGCGCACCTGTAGTTCCAGCTACTTGGAAGGCTGAGTCGGAAGGATCACCGGAGCCCAGCGGGTCACACACACACATATATATGTAAAACCAACTTCTTCATAATTTTTGATATATACATTATACCAATGAATGAAAATTTTATAATTTCTCAAATAGCAAAAATGTAACTCTAATCCACATTTGTTTTAAAGATAACTGCATTTCTGAAGCTTCTATTCCTAAGTGGAAAGTGGTATACTCATACTTTAGTCTTTTGTTCCCCTGGATTTTATGGTGATTATTGTTGCTATAGTCATAGTTAACTCAACTATGAAAGTTGAAACTATAAAATGTTTTCTCAGGGTTACAAGATGACTAAATGTTAATTCATAAAATTTTAAGAGTCTTTAAGAAAATTTTAATTTTTAAATTTATTCATTTATTTTAAATTTATTTTTTAGAGACT